>JAZGTI010011890.1:0-16223 GCA_036877585.1 Botia kubotai | reverse complement strand
TGTGTTTAATACTACGTTTGATAGATAGCTAGTACTTAGCTTTGATTACCTTGGTTTTATGTAAATGTAATGTAAATTACGGGATGTCTAAGAGGTAGGATCTCGTAAGTTAGTGGTGTTGAAGGTGCTAACGATCACTGCGCAGGCGTGGTATCATAGCAACAGTGTTAAACTTGCGTTGGGACAGTGAACATTGCGCCCAAGATGTCAAAGCAAGAGCAAGAGGCAGCTGAATACATCGAGAAACTGACGACCGGATAATTTAACTAGTGTGTTGTTTTTCTTCAGATCAGGTAAAAGTTTGGGCTCATCTCAGCGTTTCCAAAATGTCTTCTGGTATTTCCTTAAACCACAGCTTAGTAGATCATGCAGTTCACTCGGTTACTGACACAACGATTTAGCTTAAAAGTTGACAACCAAATCCATAAATTCAGCCCTTACAAAGCGACATGGAGAATTTCTGATCAACCATGAAGATAAATATACTGTGAACATTCCACTGAAACAGAAATAACAGTACACAGCGGTTTCAGGAGCTGCTCTCAGGTCTCAAAATGTCTTGTTTCTTGTTTATTTATTTATTCTGAAAAGGTTTCAACACAGGCCCACAAATGACCAAAAAACACATCAGGAGACTTTTCATCGTAGCTTTACCATTCCTGTTCAGAATAATAAATGGTGGTTTTATATGTGGTTACTGAAGTATGACTAGTTTTAGTTTGCATGTATCAAATTCTAGTGTCCTGGAAATCATATCAGTAGTAAATCTTGAGGTCTGTGTTTCCTCAGAGCGCTGGAGACACTAAGAATCCAGAATTTCAATGAGCTTCCAGAGAGATCTGCTATTGAAATATAAATATAACCAATACTTCAATAATAAATCAATGTCAATGTAGATGTTCTTTAAACTAAGACACTATTTAGTTTATTTAAAAGGTTTTTAGCAAAAACTGTCATTTTTGACAGTACTCCATATAATGTCTTTATGTTAAATACTTATTTAATGTCACAATCCACAGGTTAAAACACGGCCTTATGCTTTTCAGATTCAACTGTGTGAAACAGATAATAAGACAGAAACAGTTTAAAGGTATGGTAGATGATTATGTAGAGGCTAGCAATAGCAAGCTAGCTTTGAAAGCATTAGATCCCGCCCTCCATTCCGAGCTCTCTACAAAACCACGCCCCCTCCTCCACGTTGACTGTGGAATGCAAACACATTTTGATAGGCATGCAGAACGTCCTATCATTGCATTCAGATCAAATACAATGATTGGACAAACATTTTATGGCCCTGTGCCTTCAGCAGTAGATAAATATTTATATAAATGTATTTAAACCACTTCACTTCACTTTAGTGATTGCTATCAGGAGGTTAAGAGACTTTCAACCAGCAGAACAAAAAAGTGTTTCTGGAAAAGATCGCCATCATTAAATCCTCTCTTTACAAACGTGCTGCAGGAGTGCTTACATTAACAACTCAATGACACGAACAATGACATGCTAATTGTGTTAGCAACAGTTCCAAGCTGTGACATCATGTTACTGTGTGTGTCCTCAAAAACAAGTACTTGTAATGTTCCTTCAGTGTAACGTTTAACTGATTGAGCTCCGGGTTTACACGAATTCAAATCTACTCTCATGTTTGCACAGGTTTGTTTGTTCAGCCTGAGATGGTGTTTAGATCGAAAAACTTGTCAAATAGTTCATCTGTGGCGCTATTTTGGAAACGACTTTTTTTTTTTTAAAAAAGACATAATTTTTAAGAAGGGTTCAGGGTCTTTATTGGTCACATGAACACAGAGCTTTAACGTGTCATCAGGGGATTCCTGGAAAGTCTTTGCAAATGTTTATGCGTAAGTTCAATAGCTCTCTGAAGTACCAAAGCCAGGAAAGGTTGCGTTGCCTTGAATTTGGAATGAGCGCCTGTACAAAGCCTTTCTTTCGATCAGTTTAATTAAACTGGGCCGTTCATTTTACACGGTTCGTAGTACGTGTTGTTGGGGGTGTGATGGGACACGCCAAACTGACGACAACATCGGGTGCCACATTTCGGTGGTCTTGAACATCCATTGCACCTTTGCGCAACAGCCGCTTCTCCGCCGAGAGGTCCTCACGGTGCACAAAGCAGCTTCCGAGAAGGCAGCGCCAGCGAGACAAACAACCTCCGGACCGCGTCAGACCATCCGCACTCAAAACTTCACCACCGAGCGTTGTTTTCCAAAAGGTAAGAACTCTGCGAGACCATCTCGCCTGTTTGTGTTACCGCGAGCTGCCCATTTGGGCCCGGGATCGTGCGGCGGGCCGGTGTCGTTTCCTATCCTGCCCGAGCGTGCTTGCTCTTAGCAGAAAATGGCGTCACCGTTCGTGCTGGCTTTACAACCGGGAAAACGCACTTGTTCCGAGCGCTCAAATTAGAGTCAGAGTTTATCTGGACTCGTACCGACCGCCCGAACCGACAGAGCAGGTCTACGGGCCTGAATGGCAGTGATTATGACATTTGATAACAAAACAGACAAGAGGAGAGGACGCGTAAATGCGGAAGGGTCACCAGACCTGTGCGCCAAAGCTGCTTAGGGAAGATGGCACGGCGCTGCAAAGCGCAGCGCTTTATCATTCGGACGTGTCTCGTAATCGTACAGAATCTCTGGAGAGGGTTCAGTTTTACACCGTGAGCGGACACGTTTGTGTATTTCGTTGGTTTTGTGTTCGGAAAGCACTGGAAGTCGCTGGCAACGTCGTCTTTTGTATCGGCCACTCGCGTCAGCCCGCCTTTACGGCGCACTCGCTCCCTGGTAAGCATCGGTCCATGAGCGTGGGCTTCTTCTAATGCCGTTTAAAAGCTCCATTCTGCTCCCCTTTCTCCATCAAGTTAATCTGGCCCATTGTGGCCCGCAAAAGAACAGTTTTGGCCTGACAATGTAACCGTGTAAAGGAGATTTGCGGAATAATGGAGCGGTGCAAATCGCCTCGCAAAAAACGCTAAATAGGGCGAATATGTGAACAAACCCGGCGACACATCGTTGATATAACCTGAGCTTACATTCTGAAACAGTTCGGCCAAATGAACCGCGTATGCGCCACGACGTGTCGAAATTGCGCATAGGGGAGAACGCAGGGGAAGAGCCCTGCCTTTCCAACGCGTTTAACAGCGACTGAAACAACTGAAATAGTCATAAATAATACAAACAGTAAGTTTTCCATGTAATCTGAAGGGTCTTTTATGACACGTTCTCTCTTTAGCGGCCAGAGGTCTTTTATAAGCGACTGGATTTGGTGATGCTGGTCCTGCCAGTAGCTTCGCGCGTCCCCGTACACATGCAGCCACGATCATGCTCGTACACAAGTCTAAAGCGATCATAACAAGTATCGTCATCATCACTTTTCTGTGTGACTTCTGATTTGTTTGTTTATCAGCGCTAAACTTTTGTGATAACTTTTCTCATTGTTTACCCAAATCTGACCCGCCGTTTGGACCCACATAAGGTGTTTTGGTGGGGACGTATGGGCGTGTTTCGTGAAATCCAAGTTTTTAAAGATTGTTAGTTTCACATATTCGGTCTAAATTGTGTCTGTTTATTATTATCGCTGTGTGATGATCAGAATCACGCCGTGCAAAATCGCTGTATAAAATCGTGCGTTTGTTTAGTGTTTGCTAAAGAAGCAAACCGACCAGAAGAGCCCCATATATCTAACAGGCATCAGGCACATGTATTTGTGTTTAATACAAACATGTGCGAGAGGTTTCACCAGCATCGGCAGATACGAACACAGATCGCGTGCCTATCATTTTAAATGATTATTTTTTCCGGTCACGTGGCCAGAGTGTTACTGATGCATGTTGGTGGCGATGGTCGTTTTCCAAACATTAATACAGTGTGTTTAAGACCTTCTATAGAGATGCACTGTACATTCGCCGTGCATTCACACGCATATATGTTGAATCGTCACCAGATCGTTTTATTGTCATTGTACGGCAGCTGTGATGAAGTTTTGAAAGTCTTTCTCCTCGATGCACGCGGAGTCAACACAGAAACTCAGATACGCGGCGACTTATTGTCTCGTCTTGTATAACAGGAGTCATTTACATCACATTCGTCTGCCATTAGCAGAATTAGGCCATTATAAAGCCTGATCGTGGTTTCCTGAAGCATGCTGATGTTCATCCGTGCAGCGGGTACGGACACGTGTGCACTGGGACACTTCCTGTCTCGCTAATGTTTGGGCAGGTGTCCGATTTTCAGTATTACACTAGAAATCAACAGAACAGTCACGAGAAAACAGTCGGTCTGAACTAAACCACATTAATACAATAAATCTATGGCAACCAGCAACCAACACAATTCCGACAGATGTGACTGTTTACATGCTGTAAACGTGTCAAGGATTTGAGTGTGAACTAAATGATAAATTTGCTGATTTATTAAGTAAATATGACTTTTGATGGTAAGCTAAAGTAGTCGAATTCATTTTAATAACATTTACCAGTTATGCAGTTTGCATCAAACAATTATACAAGAACAACAAGCAGGTGACGTCTGCACACTCACATGCTAGACTTGTGTACTTGTTCCTGTTCTTATGTGATGCTTTAATGAAGCGTTCAGCTCCTGTTCATTTAAGAGAAATGCAAAAAGCATGAAGGTAATAAAAATGGTAAAAAAAAAAATAAAACAAATAATTAAGTCACTTTTTAATATTAATCTGAGATTTCAGCTTTGTAATCAAGAATGTTTTTTATATATGATGATGTTTCTTTGATACACAACTCACATGTTTTGTTGTTGACATGTAGAGTCATCGCGTCTCATGTTGACTTGATTTCTTCAGTAAATGATGCAGTGAAAGATTTGAATCATCACATGAGAATCACTGAGATGTCTGTTGATCTTTACGTGTTGACCTAAATCTTTCTCAGTGTGTTCTTCAGTCTGTGTCCGATGTTTTCATTTTGTGACACTTGTAAAGCTACTGGTTTACATTTGTGAAGGTCTACCTTGAGTTTAAAATAATTGATTGTGTTTCTGTAGCTCAACTGGTAGAGTGTTAAACTAGTAGCTTTAATCACAGCTTTGAGTTTGAGCTTTGTAGGTTAACCGCATGAATGTAAATGTTTAAGAAGTGAATAGTCTCCACAGATGAACATTTCTAGGTCTTCTGTCAGTCTGTCAGGATGAAGGTCGGCTACACTGAAGATCAGAGACAGCTGACCAGTGACAAATCCTGTCAGACAGAACTGGTCCATCACTGCTGCTGCCAAACAACACAAACCCCTCAAGAGTCGCATGAAAGAAATCCAGGTACAAACTCCACACCTAAAAACAACAATAATGCTCAACCGTATCTCTTATTGTGCTTTAGAGATTACATACGGTAGTGTGCTAGATCTAGTAAGCAGACTATGAAGGCAGCATTTTAAGACATACAACATGAATACAGTAAAGTACATAATCATTAATGAGTCATATGAGCAGTATCAACATGTGTTTATGTATTTTAGGTTATTGGATGGAGCCCGGTGATCCACCCCTGCTTCAAAAACAGCTCCAGACCTCCAAGTCAGGAATTCTTCAGATCATGGAGTGTTTTCGCTCAGGTACTTCATCAGTCATAAATTTCATCCAGACAAACAAAAAGCATTCAACAAAAGCACTTATTAAAAGTTAAATACTACTTAAAAACATTTAAGGGTTAAATATATAGGTACATGGGGCAGGATTTTGGGCCAATACATTAAACTGTAGGCGGAGCTACCCAGCACAACGTGACCACTATAAACCAATGCTTTTGTATTTATATATTTCCAGATGAGCCTGTGTTCTCATTGGTCAGTGGCAACTGTTTGCTTGATGTGTTGCTGTTCTTGCAGGTACAGCTCAACTCAGACACATACTGTTGAGGGAAGTCGACACCATATTTGAGTGTAAATGCTGTCTGAGTTTGTTTCGTGGTCTGCCAAACCTGGTCACACACAAGGAGTTCTACTGCTTTACACGGCAACCACTGCCAGATGGTACGTACATGCTTCCTCAGCTAACAAATTTAGGTTGTAAGAACGTTTCCTTAACGTTTCCAATAAGTAACAGAAATATTGTTGTTTGTGATTAGTTTGTACCTCATGTGAGCGTTACTGTTTACTACTGGCTGAGTCTTATCTATGGTGATCTTATGACTTCCTGTAGATCCCTCATGTGGTGGCCAGAGTCAGGCCATCAAAGATCTGCTTCAAGCCATCTATCCTCAGAAACACAGTGAGACACATGTCATCCAGCTGGAGCCCATTACGACCAACCCCAATGCTGTGTTCCAACACGTGCCACCAGTGGAGGTTCAGCACACCCCCGAGACCCCAGACATCCCCACCCGCCCCGAGAGCTCCGTGCCCGAGAAGAAGAATCGCCGCAAATCTGTTTCGGCTCCCAAAAAGATCCAGCAGTCAGATGTTGAGGAGGCGATGGAAACTGAACCTGAGGACCCGCCAGTTAAAGACGGTCCAAGCGCCGAAGAGCCGCTAAACACTGAACAGGACGAAGGGGAGGATGAGGAAGAAGAGAGCGCCACCTCTGAGGTAAAGGAGATAAAAATCTCTTGCTGTATTTGCGGAAAGGTCTTCCACTCCCGGCGCAACATTCGTCGCCATTGCCGAAAAATGCACAGGCAGCGACTGGAAGAGCTGCGCAAGTTCACAGAGACGCGCACGGTTCCCATTAGCCTGCTGTCGGTGGTGAAGGACACTGTGGAACCACCACAGCCGCCGCCTGGAAAGAGCTGCCCAGTGTGCAAAAAGTACTTCGCCACCATGGCCAACGTCCGGCGGCACTTCGACGAGGTCCACCGCGGCCTGAGGCGAAACTCCATCACGCCTGACATCGCCACCAGACCCGGCCAGCCTCTCTCACTAGCTCCTCCAAAACCATCAAGCTGTGCTCCGAAGAAAGACAACAAGCAGTACAACCTGATGAAGTACTGCTGCAAACTGTGCAAGCGGAAGTACAGCTCGCGAGTGATGCTTCAGAGGCACATGCGCATCGTCCACAAGATCCACAGCCTGGAAAATGGAATGGCCACCAGCTGCTCCCTGTCCACAAAGAAGAGCGAGGAAAAGCTCGAGAAAAAAGAGAAGATCAGCACGAGGACGGACTGTTCTCTCTCCTCTCACACCAGATCAGCGAAAGCCACGGAGGACAATGGAAACCACGGCATCAGTTTTGACTTCAGGAGGATCTACTGCTGGTTGTGCAAGCGTCAGTTCAGTACCGGCCACAACCTGAACAAACACATCGCCGAGCTGCACACAGACGGATCCGACAGCATCTACATCAAGTTCTACCGCTGCCCCATCTGCAGATACGAGTCGCGCCGCAAACGCGACGTCATCCGACACATCACGGTGGTTCACAAGAAGTCGTCACGTTACCTGGCTAAGGTCATGCCTGTGTTGGAGAACCAGGCGGTGAAGAAACCAGCCGAGGTGGTTTTAAACACCAGCAAGAAGACAGACTTCAAAGAAGAGGAGGGACAAAACATGCAGGACGTGGACGAGCGAGACCGGCCGGCGTCTCCAAGCGTTTATCAAGAAGATCTTCTGGTGTCTCCGAAAGCAAAGAAACAAGAATCTCAAACATCACCCAATACTCGACGAAATTCTGCTCTGATGTCGCTTAACACGAGCAAACATGAGTCTCAGCTTACCCAAAGAGAAGAGAAGAACCATCGCGTGTCCAAGAACCCTCACGTCACTCGCCGTCATAGTCTCACCAACGGGCCGCCTGTCACCAGAAGCCAGGAGCCCTGCACTGAGGTCAGGGTAACCAAAAACTTCTCTCTCCACGCGTGTGATATGTGCGGCCGCGCCTTTGCCAAAAAGGTCTACCTGGAGACGCACAGACGAAGACATAAGACTGCCAACCTCAGTGGGAACAAAACAGAAGGAAGAAGCACTCGATCGAAGGCTCTTATTTGGTAAGTTGATTCTCTGTGTTGATTGGTTGGGCTTTTCATGACTGGCGTTCTAAGATCAGTGGTACTGCGTGTAAACAGTACAATGGGTTGAAAAATCCTATAGATTTACATTGAAGGAGGGAACTGAGGTGTATGTAGGGCCCAGAATATCATACAATATTTTGGGTTGGGCTCTTTTGACAACCAAAACTCTCTAGCAATGTCCTGGCAACCATGCACCATAAATATCACTGAATCATACTTTATAAATGGTTTATTTAACTGACCTTTGCTTTTTTTAAGCAAAGCATCACTGAAATTTTCTTTTGAAAACATATTTTGATGTTCTTATATTTGGCGTTTTAGGTTCTGAAGGTGGTTTAAATGATTTGTTTTGGTTTTCTAAGTTCCACTATTGTGGGGCTGGTCTTATTTTTTCATCACTACATGCTCACTCAGTCACTGTGTAGTAATTGATTTCCCATTGTTTACTGTGTGTATGTCACTGTGACACTGAACTGTTTATTCTCGTAAAGAAACAGTTCACCTAAAAATAAAAATTGTATTCGGTCATTTACTCACCCTCATGTTGTTTCAAACCCGTGTCCATGCTGCTCTTTTCATACAACAAAAGCTGACCAGAAGCCATTAAGCTTTAAACAGTCCAAAAAACAGCATGAAAACGTGGCATCGAGGTTTGAGGGCACTTGTCTCGCATGTTTCTTAACTGAGTGTGACGTAGCAGGTTTGAGTATGCAGAAGTTTAAATGAGTTTTGAGAGGGGAACATAAATAACATAAATTTCGGTTCCTCACACAAAGATATGATACGGTTTCAAGTCCTTCAGAAAACATTTGTACTGCTTTTTGTGTTTATGTGGTTTTTACGGTCTCTGGGCACTGTATGCTTTCATTGTGTGGAAAAAACGACATGAACATCTTATTTTGTGTTTTGCAGAAGAGAAAAGGCCAAATTTGGAATGACATGAGAGATGTTAATGAAAGAATTGTAATTTTGGGTGAACCATTCTTTAACTTAATCCTACCAGCTATAAAACGTGCACAAAGCGCTCCATCTCTCTGTCATTCCTGTTCTGACCTCAACGAGTGTTTCATGTTTGGTGTGGTACGAGGTCTTTGATTCTCTTTCATTCCTCTTTCAGACTGTTGTTTGGTGTCGCACATTTGCACTGGATTCTGTGGAAGAGGTTATCTTCATGTCAAAGACGAGGAGGTGATGTGGACCAGGTTCAAAGCAGAGGAAACCTAAATGAGTTGAGCACGAACTGAACTAAAAACTGCGTTTCCAGCTTTCTACTCTGGAGGGCGCTGTTACAAAAGTCATCATCCGCCAGAAAACTGACGTTCCTTTGACAAACAGTTCTGGATGATATTTTGTTTATGATCAGTGCCGACAACATGCTTAAACGTCTTACCTTTCGAAATGAATTTGCATTCATGTTTTCACACATTATAAACAATGTTTTTTTGTAATCTCTCCGACAGTCTAAAATGCAAAAAGAATGTTGACTCTGTGTAACTGTCTTGAAATGTACAGCATGACTAACTAATGTGAAGTAATCAGACGTAGATAATGTAACAGCTTCATATTTTTCCCTCTAATAAACTATGAATTGAAATGCTGCTAATTCATTAGAACTGTTAGGAATATATTCTCATATTTCTTCTGCCCTTTAAGTCAGTCTACATGTTAAGCTGCTCAGGGTGTGTTAATTAAGAAGCAAGATTTTTTTAAATGACTTAAACTTTGTGTTAGTCGTACTGAAGTTCGCAACTGTGACTAAGAGGAAAATAAATGCTATTGTCGCCCATGTGTTTTGTTCGGTAGCCAAACTAAAGATATGAAATAATCATGTTTAAGTTTTAGTCGATGCTTCTATTATTGCTTTCACGATACTGTGTTTAGTTGGAGTGCGTGCACAACACTTTGTTGAACTGTACTATAGGACTTTTCTAAATGCCAAAATCTAGATGTCTTCTGATGGCTGCTGCACTTCTTTTTATATGTGAAATCATACTTGCTTGCAGTAGTTCTTTTCCTAAATAAAGACAAAAAAACATGTTTTGGTTTTGGCCTGTTTTTCTGTTGTTTTTTGTTCTGAAACAGCCCGTCTCTGATGTGATTGTAACATTTCAGAACTTCATTTTTTCTTGTAATAATAAAGGTTCTTAAATAAAGGTTCTTGTAAAGGGACGTCATGGCAGTACCGCGGTGTGTCCTCTGGGTGGTGCATCGCGGTTCTTCAGTTCGGTTTTGAATATCGTAGCACCTTCAATATACATACACAGACTTTAATCATGGGTTTGTCATCAAGTCTACAACCACAAAATACAGATGAGAAACAGCGCCACCCACTGGCTGTTAGGACAGTTGAGGTAACAGTTTCACACTGGCAATCTCTGTAATTCATGTGTTTCTGAGAGCATGGAAAGCTATAATGGAATTCACTACTATGGAATTCTACTGTACTTCAGCTCTTTAATAATCAGGAATAATCGTGTTTATTTTGGATCAGAATAAAGGTGATCAGGGCAGACATTTAACACATGCGCTGCTATTAAAATAATGTAAGTTTGATGCACAGAATTATATGCAGATAGAATTTTAATTCAATACAACTTGTCTACGAGGTGATTTTAGCGGAGCACTTCCTGTCACCATAACACTGACAGGTGAATTTTTCTGCCCAGGAAGTGAGGTCATTCAGAGAGAGGCTTCCGCTGACCACATATTTCCCAGCATTCCTTGTGATTTGGTGGCTTTCTGAACTCAGGTGGAGATAGTCGTCCGAGTCGTAGTCTTTGCGCACACAGCGTCCGTTGCCCTGACACAGGCTTCGGCTGCAGAAAAGGGCCGCAGTGGTAATGTTGGTAATGTAGGGGTTTAGCGTGTCAGACAGGTATGCAGACAAAGCTTCACACGACGCCTACAAAGAACAAGGAAAATATGAGACAAAAAACACTTTTTTGGTGTTTCACAGAAGAAAAAAACACAACAGGTAAATGAGGGTAAGTGATCACATCATTTTAATTGTGTGTGCACTGTGCCTTTAAGAAACAATAACCTTGTCATTATAATCAGCACTGGCCCCCCACAGCACAGATCCTGAAGCCCCCAGAGCCGCACTCTCACCTATACTGCTGAGCAGGTCAGTCTAGACACAGTCCACAATACACAACATGTTACTGCCAGACATTCCTATACTGTCCCAGCTAACAATAATAGATTGTGAGAATGTTTCTGGAACGTTTCCATTACATAACAAAACTGTTAGAAATGAACATATTGCTGGGTTATAAGAATGATATTCAAACATATTTTAATTTTTTACAGAACGTTAGCCAATGTTCTCTGTTATGTTCTCAGAATGTTCCCTGTTAGCTTCTCTTGTAACTCAGCAGTTATTAGTATGATGCTCTGTGGTCTGGAACAGCCTGCATACCTCTGTCATGTAAAGCTCCTTTTGGTCCCTTAAAAGGGGACGTAGGTAGACGTAAACAGGTGCAGTGTGCTGATGTTTGGGTAGCGCTGACACTCTCTGCGCCTCTCGCACCTGGTGACGGACGAACAGTGCTGCCCTTTGACTTCCACTCACAGAGGTGGGCAGGTAAGCTGATGGGTAGAGGGCGGTACTGGCGTCCCACAGCCAGAGCAGTTCATTGTTCAACTGTTTTGTGTGTTCTGAGCAAACACCGGTATAGTTCTGATCCTCTAAGTTATAATTATAACAGTCTGGGAATAGATAGTAACCCCACAAGTACTGAGGTCTCAGATGAATCCCTAACTTTAGAGTTTCCTCCAGGAATCTTCTGGCTGCCTCCTGGAATTGTTGCTTCGCTTTGCTGCTAACGTTATGTGTGAGGGTGTGATTGATGGACAGTTCCTGGTAGATCTCTCTGATGTCCAGATTCCGATCAAACATCGGAAGCCACTCCTCCCAATCCATGACAGCCAGACCAGAAGAAGAGTCGGGAATGTATTGGGAAAACTCTTCCTCAGATTTCTTCAGACTAGCAGTTAAGTTCCCTCGCTGTGGAATGGCACCATTATAGGCTTTCAAGGACTGAAGGTCTATATAGGGGAAAAGTCCAAGTCGATGTTTGTAGAACAGGGTCAGGGATTGATTGTGTACCCGCGCTGGCGTGGTGACCGCTTGGAACAGCGACAGATCCAGAGGGACTTTTAGTTGTTGGCATTTGGAAACGGGGGCGTTCCATAACAGTACAAAAGGCTTTTCGTGGAACAGAGGAACTGCGGTTGAAGGAGGAGACGATGATGTGCAAAAATGTCCAAATATCATGAAGAGAATGACATGAAATGTGAACGGATCATCTCTTTGGTCTCCCATCTGCAGAAATAAGCTTCTGCTGTGTATGAAAACAAACTGGAAAAGATTAAAATTGTACAGTTGATATTTACCAGGTGCACAACAGGTGCATGTGCCCCACCATACTGTATGATTAAGGCTTTCCTGTAGCTCAGTGGTTAGAGCATGGTGCTAACAATGCCAAGGTCATGGGTTCGAGCCCAGTGATTGCATATACTCATATACAATGTATAGTATAATGCAATAAAGCGTCTGCCAAATGCATAAATATAAATGTAAGAAATAGCCCTACTGTATCACAAATACATACCCGTAAAACATAGCCGGGTAACAGGTTTATCCTTCATAATATTTTAAAACTCTCTGAAAGACATTTGTAGTAATAAACACTGAAGTGTACTTATTTATACTTACTGTACTTGCTTTCTCGTTCGGTTAAAATTTTGCAGAACAGAGACAAACTCACCGATCCGTCAAACTTTGTATAATCCTCTTCTGTCAATGACGCAGCTGCTGGGCCCCGCCCTCTCTGCCCGAGTCTCCGCCCCCTCCCGTGCGCATCCCGTCCGCATTCTGGAAGAGGCGCTGGGAAAACAGGGATAGACCATTCTGAGAAATGAGGGGGGATTTGTTTTCTTCGTGTCGTAATTTTATTCACCTAATCTTTAGATAGTTTTTCATTCGTTTTTCATTTAAACTATACTTGTATTTTATGACCAAATAATATTTATGAAAAGGGATTATATGTAATGTAGCGCAAGCTGACAATTAAACCGATCGCATTTGCCCCCTGCAGAAGTGTGAATAAACTCAACCGTACCGCTGCCATGTTGGATTGAGGAATCGTTATTGCTTCGGGAGTTGGAGATGAAAGTTTATGATATGCGCTCTGTTGGAAGTGGTGCTGAAGAATAACTCATTCCCGGGAGTAAATCATTGGCCTGCGCGTTGGGAGAGACGCTCCGTCAGATCCGCTGCTACGCGCAACTCGTTACGGCATGAACGCAGCGCAGGCCATGTTGATCTGTGAACGCGCGCACTTCACGTAAAATTATCAAACGCGACGCGAACGCTTCGTTTCCTCTGACCGCTGATCCGTCAACATGAGCGGCCACCCGCCCCAGAGAAGGGTGGCAAATGTCGGCTCTCTGCTTCTGACCCCGCAGGAGAACGAGTGTCTCTTCAGCTACCTGGGCAGGAAATGCATCGTAAGTTGTGTTTACTCTTGCGGCGGAGCACACACACACACACACACACACACGCACCATGCTGTCTTTAAAATAACACGCGTTATGATGGACAGTCATTATTTGTGGTATGGAGAGTCTTTAACGCGTTTGTAATGGGCACATCTTTACTGTCAAGTGTATGCGGTGCATGTGTGTTATTGAGATTATATTGTAATATATTACAGTTCTCAGTGCTGCTTGTGTGAGAGACAGTCGTTAGCTATACACTGCGTGTTATTTTATTAATAAGCCCTTAGCTTAAGTAAGCAATACATGTGCTGCGTCTTACATGCAACTGAGCTATCTACCTAACCAGCACTGTGCGCATCATAAGTCAGCTACATGATGCACGTGCCTCCAAGGCCCAAATATGCTGTCTAGGTAGGCAGCTCACGTGGTTTTGAGATACTGCATGCTATGCAACAGTATGATGCGTCTCGCAAACTGTACCACAATTGTTTGTATGTAGGTTGCATTAGGAGTGGGCGTGCAGTTACGTTTTTACCATCAGTAATATATGTTCATGAAAATGTACTGTTTTTGTTTGAGATCAGCAGGTTATCTAGGTGGTCTCTGTCAGTAGGAAACTCACAGGGGACTCATTCTCACCCTGATGTTCTTGTAGGGCAAGAGACAGAAAATCCTTTACAGGGAAGCAATTAATAATTTTTGCAAAATCACAGTTGCATCAAAGACGACATTTGTCCTCATGAGGTGCTGGTATTGAATCATAAGAACAATGTTTCGTACATGTTGTTGTGTTGTGTGATGTTTCCTCTGTTTAATGTGCATGGATAGTTTGAAGACTAGATTGAACAGGTCAGGGTCAAAATCTACATGCACAGAGGCTATGAGTTTATTTATCTGTAGCTTGATGTCTGATCACACCAGAATTGTTTTCATTTTTCTTATTTGTAGCTAATGCAGCTATCTGTGTGCTATCTGCGTCAGCTCAAGAACACCAGAGCGTGAAGTGTGCTTTCACAGAGAATATGAGACACGCTGTTTGATCCAGCAGTCATGGATTCAATCATCAGTGTGTCCCAAACCAGCACTGAAAACTGAGGGTGGATGGAGTCCAAATCACTTAACACTAGAGAGAGAGAGAGAGATTGAAAAAAAGAGGAGTGTGGGGGGTGCATGATCAGCAGTCTTTGAGGACAGGAAGTGAACTGATCTGCCTCCTTTCCATGGAGACTTGACTTTTAATGATTGGGACTGCTGAGCCAGTGCTGATCTGGGATCAGGTTTCTACACAAACTGACACACAATCGCTATGAGAGCAGCACATGTCTTGCATGCGTATTTATGTTCTTGGCAGACGCTTTTGTCATTGGGAATGTTTGCATGCAGTTAACACGGGCTGCAATTCCTCGTGAATATCTGTGAGATTTCCCGCCCTCAGGCTGGGGGATCAGCTCGGGCTGGGGGATCAGCTCGGGCTGGGGGATCAGCTCAGATGGGGATCAGCTCGGGCTGATGAAGCCGCAAGAAATATCTGTATGTGAGCTGGAAACATGACTTATGCACTCTGTATACAGGCGTCTTAAATACTTGAGTTATATGTTTGACAATGACTGTACTGAGTATGTACTTCACAGCAGGAACAAGCAGTTTTTCAGCACAAGAAATTACAGAAAGTTTTGGTTTCATTGATTTATGTTTTACTGGCATGTCAATGGATTAAATGCAATTATTATCAAGCTTTCTTATTTATCCATCAAAGCAGTCTGCCATATATTTAAATATTATTAAATACTGCTATATGAATGTCAAATATTACTATTCACATCTTGGCATTACTGATATAGTGACGTGTTACGTTAACAAATTGTTGAATTATATAATTTCTCTTTAGATTAATCAGTTATTTGAGGAAGTAATTAACAAATTAATTGATTAGAAACAATCTACAGATTACTGATGTGACTTAATTGAGTTGCTAATGTTTGATAATCGCTTTGGTCAATGATGTCTTTGGATGAATGATGTTAGTTTAGGATCCAGGCTAGTTTTTGCCCCCAGAGTTTTTAAAACTCTGTGTGACGGTGTTGATTTTAGACTTTGAACTGCATTTAAATGGTTTGCGTTTTGTTGCGTTATTTGTTGTGTTTAGTGCTGGTTGGTTACATGAATGATAAACTGTGTTTCTATCTTAAGTTAAAGTCGTTTTGGAAACAACTCATTGTAAGTGTGTGTCTGTGTGTTTCTTGTCCATGGAAAATATTTCATCTTCTCTGAAAACTTGGCTGTCTTCCGTATGACAACATTGCCAAGACACTGGCCTGTTTTTCCCTTCCGCAACCCACGTCCTGAAACGGGTGATGGGATCGCTGCTGTCTCGTGTGCATGGAACACACACACACACACACACACACACACACAGAACATCCTGCAGTATTCACGCTGCGTTTGCTGTATTTATTAGCGTTTGTGCTGTTAGATTTGCACATGATCTGAACCTGTAGTTCAGCTCAGACTGCAGCCCTACAGGTCATGAGGAAAACTGCATGCTGCATGTATGCTGCTTGAAATGTCTTTTACTTGCTCCTAAAACAATGTGTCTGTTTTACTCATTTTTGTTGAAATATTTTAGGATTGAATAACACGGTTAGGAGATTTTTTAGGGAGTTCATGAATATTTCCAGCACTTAAAAATAATAGCCCTCGTTTAAGTGTTTTTAAGAGCTGGCGTTATATTAAGT
>JAZGTI010011889.1:0-16223 GCA_036877585.1 Botia kubotai | reverse complement strand
GTCTCTCCGGGCTGATCAGCGTCGCCCTGGCAACCGAGGCGCCGCACCTGCACCAGCTCATCATCGGCGGCCCGGGCACAGCTGGACCGCATCACCACGCGGCCGTATAACGCCGCCAGCTCTCTCCCTCGCGAGAAGTGATGCTGAAAGTTTTAGCAAAAGGACTAATGCGTGTTTCTCTTTCCCTGTCAAACAGAGAGCAGCGAGTGACCGAACCGTGGGTGAACGAGCGCAACGGACACCCACTCTCACGACACCGGGACACAAGGGGCACAGATCCGCACCAGCCTCACCAGCCTCACCGGCCGCACCAGCCACACCGGCCGCACCAGCCACACCGGCCGCACCAGCCACACCGGCTGCCATGCACCGGCCTCGCCAGCCTCACCAGCCACACCGGCTGCCACGCACCCACCGCACACATCTGTTTACGTAATAAACATGCCCTCCGGGGTCTTTGTTCACAGCTTACCTTGTTGCGTGATTCTTCACCCGTGACGGTATGTATGTATGTATGCTACTTTTGCATGTTATGTAGTTCATGGTACTATTGCAAATCCCTTATACCCCTGTCCCATAAGATGTTATCTATTATATGACATCCCTATGTAAGCTATAACGTGTATCTTGCTCAACAATTTTGTGGTTTTATCGGTTAAATGAATAAGCCATGTCTCAGCATTAGAACATTTTAGAGACATATGGGTGGGTTTGTTTTAACAGGAAGGAACAGAATAGGTGAATGTCTTAGAGAGCGATCTGGTACCTCGTACCAAATCAGACATTGCTCATTTACAGAACATGGTTGGTGGGAGGGGATGGATATTAGAAGGAGTGATGTAAGAGGGTGAAGTACCAGTTACTGTCCTGAAGGCCAGGGTCAGAGATTTAAATGTAATGCAGACGGCTACAGGTAGCCAGTGGAGTGAGATCAGGAGAGGTGTTATGCGGGCTCTTTTCGGTTGATTAAAGACCAGATGTGTTGCAGCATTCTGCATCATTTGCAGGGGTTTGGTTGCATTAGCTAAAGGGCCAGCCAGTAGGGCATTGCAGTAATCCAGCCTTGATATTACCAGTGCTTAGACTAGGAGCTGCTTTGCATGCTCAGACAGGAAGGGTCTGATTTTCCTGTTGTTGTAGAGCACATACCAGCATGACCAAGAGATTGTTGCAGTGTGAGTTGTGAATTTTAGCTGGTCATTAAACACCACACCAAGGTTGTTAGCAGACCAAGTAGGTGTAACAGTTGATTAAATGTCTGCTTATATGTTGATCAGAAGGTTTTTTTAAACTATACCTTTTTTATTATGTTTTATTTTACCCAATTTGACTTTTTAACAAGAACAGGAACCTGTGGGTTTTATCATTTTTGACAAGTGGAGAACACACTGGAGAACAAAAAATAGGATGGTGATCCTAGGATGGTGGAACCTGTCTTGCTGAAAAATGTTGTACTAAACAAAGATGTTTTGATAATTTATCTTTTTAAAATTTTAATGTTATTGTAGATTAAGTAACTCAAGCATTGTTTAATAAAAGCCAAAAGTCAAAAATAGTTACATTTTAGTTTAGTTTACATTTTATATATCATATGCCTTAACATTTAAAAATTAAGAAAAATTATTTACAATATTTAAATAAAACCAGCATTAAATCCCAACTATCCTGGACATTTATACTATTTATACACTATAAAGTGTTAAATGTTTAACTTGTGAGTAATAATTTCTAAATACCATAAGCGTTTAAGGTTTGTCAAGGTTAACTGAACACTAAAGATGGACCTGTATGTTCACTCAAAAAGTGTTAATTTTAACATTTATGGTGTTATGAACCGTGAGGGATGAACCCAGTTGCAGATCAGATTTCCACAAAAATGTATTTTATTAAAATAAATACCCACAAGGCGGCAAAACAAGAACCAAAACTAAACTAGAAATTTTTGAACAAAAACCAAGACTCAACAAGACTTGAAGCTAAATCAAAACAAGACTAGAATATTTAAGTCAAGTAAAGCACTAAAACTCAAGACAGGAGAGCACGTGGCACAAAGTAAACAAACAATGGTCATGTGCTTCCACAGATCACAAGACACAGAGCATGAGTATAGACCCTGACTCTAAGATACAAGAACAAAAGACTAGAATAGAGTCAGGATCCAAACATCATGCTCTGACACAAAACACAAGAGCTGTCAGGATCCTGGCAAGAGAATTTAGAAAAAACAAGACAAACCCATCAGGACCCTGACACAGTGTCAAATCTCCCAACATTATTTTGCTGTGTAACATTTTGTTGTTTCAGTCTCTTATTTGTTTTAATTCTACTAGGTGTTTGTTTTGCGCCTTGTCTCTAAATTGGAAAAAATATAAATAAAACTTTAAATAAATCGTTTTTATTCAGTATTTGTATTTTTCATTTCAGTGTTAATTTTATTATTCATTTTTTATCTATATTTTGTTTTTACAAAAAATCTTCTCATGGTCAAGGTACAAACCCAGGGTTAGTGTAGATTGCTACAAATGAATACAATGAAGCGCTATGAAAAATCCTGACAATACCAAGAACATTGATTATAAAGACGCTCACCTTGTTGGCGAGAGAACGGTAGAGTAGCCAGGCTCAATAATAGGCTCTTTAGAAACATTACTCATCTGTGGTCTGCTCTTTGCCACCCCACAACGGCGAAAGCCATGTTGTACAAGGTCGTGCTGTGGCCTAGCGTGCCAGTGTGTGAGCTAGGAAGAGAAGGATATAATGGAAAGTAAGGTGGCATGGAAAGACTTCCGATTAATGTGTTTAATTTTTAATAATTTTTAATAATTGTTTTTATATATTAATTTTTACCAGCAATCATATAACTTGAAAATAACGATCATGCATGACCAACACCCACTACATGAGTTGCAAGTCTCTGTTTATTAATTCAAATGATTTAAAATACAAAAAGTATTACATTAAAATTTCACAATAAAATCCAAATATTTCGATTTGCGATCACGACAATGAGTTAATAAATTCATGCAGAAATAAGTGTTACAAGCCACCATGGTAACAGGACAGGTTATAACCACGGCGCTGTTTCTACCTGACATTGATTTATAACATTCAGGGACAGCGTAAACATAAAAACTGGCACTGGTCTCCCCAATTAAAGTTACGATGCTTCTGGACAACATACCGCAATTTTAAACCTAATTTGATTTAAACTTAACAAACATCACTGACGAATTTTAATATGTAAAACACAGTTTTACACAGTTACGGGGCAACCTTTTTAGTACTACCGTTTGGAATAAACCGGTACTATCATACTTTCTTTTGTTTAATTCGGAGAATATTTATTTATTATTTCAGTGTCAATTTCTATTGACACACAAACCTTAAAGTCCCGAATACAAAAACATACATTTTCACTGCGATTGTACAGAAAATAAGATCCAGTGCCAAATGTAACACACGATGACTTCATAGTGGGGCATGTTGTCACATTACCTTCTTCTAAAGACCAATAAACCCAGTGAGCACCCAAAGGCTACAGTGGCAAGGAACCAAAACTCCAAAGGTGCTAAAGTGGAGAAAAACCTTGGGAGAAACCAGACTCCACAAGGAGGGTCCGTTTTATTAAAACATTAATAATATAAAAAATGAATATTAAACAGAATATTAAAAATACACCCTCCCCCTCCTCAAATATTTCTTGACCCACCTTACGTCTTATAGCTGGAGCCGGGTTTATGATATATGTTTTAGCTATTTTAAAATGCTGAAGGAAAGGGCCCGTGGGGTCCACAGAGCAGCGAAGACAATTACCTCTCTTGACAGTACAAAAAAGTGAGTGATAGCTCCATTCATCACGTTCACGGTTTAATCTGTGCTGAGCAGCTGAATTCAATAATGAGCCATTTCTACACTGAATGATAAACACTGACGAAAATGGCAAAACTGCAATTATGTCATTGCGCCTCCGTAATGGGATTGCGCGGACAGATACAAGATTTTAAATTTGTTGCTGTGTATTATGGCGACAGTTCAGCGAGATGAACACCTGCAGGGTTAAAAATACATATACACTACCAGTTGGTTCACATAGTAGAATAGTCGTAAAGCCATCAACGCACATGCAAATATTGGAATTATGTAATGACCGAAATTGTTCAATATAAACTAGGTCTTCCATATTTTATTATATTAGCCATGTTTATTTTATTTTTCCGGTAGCGAATTTATGACGACACGTTGGCTGTTTTTTCTTCACTAACCACTCCATAAAAATGTATAACATGTATTTTTATATGCGTACATTTTTAAGCATACTCTTAAAAATTTTATGCGCTAGGGATGGGCGATGCATTTAAATCTTAGATCTTAAAAATCTTATTTTCTAAAAATATTCGAAAATAATTCGAGTAGTCATTTTCGAGTAGTTCTAATATTCTCCACGTCACCTTTCTAGCTTATTATAAGAGATCAGATACGCATCGGAAACAACATTTACATACGAATGGAACAACATTTGTTTTTAAGAAGAAAATACAAATAAAGGAATTTTCTTGAAAAAACTGTGGCATCTAACTGTAAAACTTTGTAAACACTTTCAGTCAGATTTAGCTAAAATCGTGGCGTTTAAACTAAATCTTGCTCTTACCCGTCTGTTTACCAATCAGAGGATGAATTACCACCCGGACGTGACGTCAATGGTGTCAGTCAGTTTATAAACAAAATGCATTACTCTTGTATTATATATTCGTATGACGGCTCTAGAGACAATAAATAAACATTTTATAACGTATAAATGATCACGTATAAATTAGGCATATCTATTTATCTCGGTACTTATTTTATTTACTTTAAAAAACAGGATATTCCTGTTCTGGTCCCTTGTAAAAATGACCCCCCTCCTCAAGCTGAAATCCTGCAATCCGTTGCATTTTTCTCTAGGGCTTCTGTAGACATCATAGCTCACCAGCGCAGAACAGCAAGGGGAAAAAACAGAGCAGTCAATGAGTAAATTGAGTATAAAACTGATACGAAAAAGGAAAGCTTGCTCTACTCGAACGCATGTTTGTTGTGTGGAATTACTTATACGTGGTTAAGCAGTGAAGCGCCTCCCAGTACCTCGGTCACAGACCCTGAAACCTAGTGCATAAATGCAGCATGCATTTTAGGTTGAGGACGATTCTATAGCTGAAGCCCACGGGGCCCCCCTCAACCTCCCTTCTTTATATATCTCCGCTTGCATGGACGCCTGAACATGCCAACATAGTTAGACAGAAACTCGGTTCCGTCGAGTGACTGGTGACTGGATTCTAATTTTATGCTGTCTTGGAAAGAAAGACAAAACGGCGAGAGAAGTTACGCTGATGGTTTCTTCAACATCGGAAATAGCCAAAGAAAACTTAGTGCACAAATAAAAATCTTGAATTACTAGATGTTTGAAAATACGAGTATGGGCGATGAAATCGCCGAGGACCAAAACCACTGTGGATCCAATTTGTTTAGCCGTGATCGAGGCAGAGACTCCAAAACCCGGACTAATGTGGAGAACCGGTCACCTGTTCAGATTTCTATCGACACACCAGGGACATCGGCATCCACACCCACTTCATCTAACGAGGATGGGCAGGATAAACTTTTAGGAGTCGATCCGGATTACTGTCGAAGAATTCTGGTCAGAGGTGAGTGTTCAATAAAGTTAATTTGTTAATGTATAAGCATAGTTATTTCCTTTTTTAAAGAGGCAAAACTCAGGGTCATATTAGACTGTTAGAAAAATATCAGTCTGTTCAACACCGGCTCCCTTTTAGGCTCTAATATAGCTCTATGATTTTTACATAAGCATATTTTCTGTTCTATTTTAATATTACTGTCATTTGTAGTAATTAAAAATGATTAAAAGACTGAAGTGTTTATATATTATTTCTATAAATTTGAGATAATTAAACAAACGCTGACATTTACAGAAAGGAAAACAGAAAAATCGACGTCAAAACATTGGAGCTGCAACACGGCACAACAGATTCAGTTTAGATCAGTTTATTTGTATATTGTGCTTGTGTACTTTCACTGTAGGCTATTATTCCTTTTAGTGATTATTACAAAGCATAGTCTATACACAGCCTACCTAAAAATTTGATATTATTATAACAAGTTTTAAAGTAATGACAACATGTACTGAAACATTTATACAGAAATTGATATTACAATATTGTGATATTGTATATTATTATTACAATACGGACAATAGTGTTACAATAAATTGTATTAGATGGTCGATCAACATGTAAAAATGTAGCCCAAAATTTCAATAGTAAAATACATCGTTGCCCTTATACTTAGGTTTGATTGTACTGGACTATTCCGAAATGTATGTATATAAACTAAACTATATATGTATAAATGTGTGTGTGCGTGTGTATAATTATGTCTGAATTGTTTGTACTATAACTATTGCAAATCGTGTCTGATTCGACATGCTGTTTTGGCGCAGTGGCTCGGCCAAGCCCACAATCCCCAGTGTCACTATCTGTTTTTAAAGCTGACAATTCAATGCGCCTGATCCTTCTCGAGAATCCAGGGTCAGTGAAAGGTCAGCAAGTCTGTTTTAAGCGCCGACGGGCGAACGTCAGTTTTAAACTGTGAGGAATAAGCAATTAATGAAGATTTCGCCAGGAACATGTTATTGCTTCAAATCTACAAATACTAATAATGTTATTGTGATATTACAAGTCACCCAAGTGTGATATTACTGGATATTACTGTATTGCTAGGCAGACATCTGGATAGGCGGAGCTATGGCCAACTTTATGCAAAGTATTATTACTGCATCATTTAAGGCTAATAGAGCCAATTTAATCCATTCTAAAATTATTATATGCTTAATTCATGCAACAACTATTTAGCAAGTGTGAAAGGTCAGCAAATCATTAAGTCGTTAAATTTTTTAAATACCGTTTAACACTACCTCATGTGTTTTTGTGGTTTTGAAGAAGTGTTCTGTTCATCATAATAACTAATAAGTACTAAGTTATCTATAGGCTCTGGGGAGGGTAGTGCATTAGTGAAACTTCAAAGTGTACGTCCAATGGCACAAATATAATTTCTTCTGTTTAATGAAAAACAGTATTTCATCCAGAAAGATTACTGGGAAAAACTGGAAATAGTTGTTAGAGCACCTTTTTAAATATTTGAAAAACATCCCTGGTTTCATACTGTAGTTTCACAGCTCTGCTGAAGACAACTGATTAAAACATCAACTACTACTTATGTGGAATTGAAATTGATATAACAGTAAATTGTATAGATGCAATAATGAAATTTCTATCTAATAACACTTTCAATAATTGTTACATACACTTATTTATATGTGTAGTTATTGCAAAGTTTATTATCCAAGACATTATCTGGCAGATTTACATGAGCATGCGGTCTAGGCAAATGTTTTGGTTTTGAACATATGGTATGGTGGTGTTTTTAATATTCACCACATATAGCATTTCCCTTTAATATATTGTTTTTAATACATGACTGAGGTACAAAGCTTTGATCATGTATGACAGTCATGATGTCAATTAAATATTGTATCATTGTGCTGATAACAATGTTTTATGTTGATTAAACCAGTCTTTATCGTGTAATTGCTAATTAATTTGCTTACAAATATTTATGTTATAAAGCTGTTTTGGGCTGCCTGGATAAACATGAATGTGCATTTTACAATGGAAATGCTTTTTCATAATTTTATCCAACAAGACACACAAGATTTTATATTACTCACTAGTTGAAATTGTACTCATTTAAAGTAATTTTAAAGTGTGACTAGCATTAAACTGTTGAACACAAATTTAACACTTACCTCAGTACAAACCATTAATCAGGCAAAGAGAAAAAACTCAATATTGGAGTTCAGGGCACTTCTTTGATCAGCTTTATTTGAAATGTACAAGTATTAGAATTGTTATGTTACATTAGTTAAAAGTTTTACAAACCACTCTGCACTGCTTTAACTAATAGTCCTTATTTTCAACTATTTGGCCACTAAACTACCCATGCCTTACAGAGCACTGCAGTGTAACACCATCCATAATCAATTATCAACAGTAGTAAAAATCAATTAACTGTAAGCTGTAAAGTTTTTATAGGGCTAAGCGTTTATCTGACTGTATGACACCTTTTTCATTTTATCATGGTTCTATACAAGTTATTTAACACTTGCTTCTTTCATACTATTCTAAATATTTAAAAGTTAATCGACAAAGGAACTGTAGCGTTTTAACACAAACATTTATTGACAAATCCAATGGTCCTATCTAAATGCCGTAGTATATAAGTATATTTGCTGCAATCAATAAATGGTTCTCATTCCCCACCCAAGGCACATCCTAAAAGAGACAGTATATGGTATAATTCGACCTAAAAATAACTGTTTTTTATATGTGTGCTAAACAGACGCCAAGGGCACTATTCGGGAGATTGTACTGCCAAAAGGCCTCGACCTAGACCGGCCGAAGCGCACGCGGACCTCCTTCACTGCTGAGCAGCTGTACCGGCTCGAGCTCGAGTTCCAGCGATGCCAATACGTTGTCGGACGCGAGCGCACCGAGCTCGCCAGACAGCTGAATCTTTCAGAAACTCAGGTATGACCCAAATAAAAATTTCTTAGATAGTAGATTTCGGTGCTTCAACCTTAATGTGTTTTTACATTTTTCCTAATTTTTCCTGACCTAAGTCAGCAGTGGCCGTTAATCAGTATAATGTTGATTGTTCAGATAACAATAATACAAATATATTATTATTGTCTGATTAATTAACATTCTTTACAGTTCATATCTTCACATAGATTATTGATGTTTGTTATCAATTTATGATGTTTGTTCTCCATTGACATTTTATTCCTTTTTTACTTTTATTTGTAGCTTTGTGCTGTGTGTGGCTAAAATGGGTGTTGTGACTGATGCAGTCATAAAATTAGAACAATTGTCGTTTATTTGTGTCTATATCAATCTATTAAAAAGCCATGTTCGGATCAGCTCCAACTCGTTTCACATTTCCGTCTGTATTAGTGCAATAGCGCAACATTTGTTGATTGTTTTACTTTATAATGCTCCTGTTTAAGCAACACTGGCGCGCAGTTTTTTTTATGTAGTTTAAATTTAAACGTGTTTCGTGTACTTGAATAGACTTTTAATAATTCATATCCCCAATGATAAAGCCATCCAAAAAGTAATATTAATAATAATAATAAAAAAAAATTTAAATTTAATTTTAAAATAATATTTGAGAGACTAAAAACATTAGAGCCCTGTGGCAAGACAAATATTTCCTTGTTTAATATAATGGAGATAAATAACACAGGATGTTTTAAAAATCCTAAAACAACATTTGTCCACAAGTCGATCCTTGTTGGTTACAATTTTATCGACATTTATCAGTTTTAACCGAGATTAAAATAATAGATAGCCTTAAATGCAGTGTATGAATTGTGATTGTGATTGGCAGATAAAGCAATAGCAACAGATTACGTAAAGTCAAGTTAGTGGCAAAAAATGTAACAAGTGTATAGACGTCAAATCATGCGTAATAGTTACTAATTTTTGCCAGCAAATGCTGCACAGCCTTCATTATTATAGACACATTATTTATAATTGATATTCGCACAAAGGGCGTTAGAGGGTGGTACTTTGTCAGCACGTGAAAAAATATATAACGAAGAGGAGAAACGTGGATCCCAGTTATTCAGGCATTGTTTATTTATTATGAATTGCGTTACGTTACAGTTAGTTGCTTCTGTTCTGTTTGATTAATTTAACGTTGTGTTGGAATACTACAACGATGGGCTGAGTCACTGTGTCGGAGGGAGAAAGTTTTTTTGTGGTAGGCTTATGTGATTTAAAGTAAAAGGAGTTGCAAACTTTCCTTGGGTAAAATCCATACGATTATCCGTTACAAAACAGTTTTCGACTGTTCTGTTAGACTGTTATATTAACAGTCTCTTAACAAAATTATACTATAACTTTTACAAAATGTCTCCAAAATACAAAATATCATACAGAAAGTATTTTTAGTTGAATATATTCAGTTAGTTTGTGAAGTTTTGCTTTCAGGAAGATTGTTCAAAGAAACGACACTATGACACTGTATTTACCTTATAAATCAATTTTGTCCGTAGATTAACAGTATTATTGTGGACGTGCAAAATGATAAGCACCCGTTTTTCAAAATCCAAACAATTTTGGGTAATGTGTTTTTTATAAATTGCAAACAATGATGTAGTAATTTAAAAACTATTTCAATATATAACCTGTTTAGACAATGGGCTTTTACCAGACCACCAGACATTTGCCTCAGAAAAGTGAAGAATGATTCAATTTACTGTAAAGCGTCGTCTGAACAGATTAAGTGAGCTGATTCAATCGCAATGGTTTCACATCATTGCTGGCACGTGCTAGGATTTATCAAAAAACCCTTTTCTACATCCGTTGGAAAGCTTAATGAAGCCATTTCATAAGCGACGTGTTTGTTGTCATGATTTCTAACCTAATTAATTTATTTGCTCAAATATATTTGTACAGATTTCTTTTACTGTTATCAGTAAAAAATCCTCTATTTATATTTTACCTTATAGAGCTAGGACGTTGTACACTGAGCTAAAAACGTTGCTATTTATTTAAAAAAATTAAATATTTAAGGATATACATAAGGATTTTCTTAGATGAAATGAACGATTATTGTTACCTTTACATTTTCAGTTTTGAAAATTGGCGAAAGGTACAACACTAGGGGCGCCATGCCAAAATCATTACGTTAATTTAAGTGACGCAAAAGCAGTGACATTTTGCTAACAAATAAATGGGATCTATCCAACAGTGTTGTGTTAAGCAGTAGTATAATTTATCACCCGTGGGAAAGCTAGACATAAAGATACATGGTTAATGCAAATAAATATTTAGTAGAGTTTTACACACCTTCGAAACTATTACCACGTTGGGGAGCAACGAGCAGACCACTGTTTGATTGCTCAATGTCTAGAAAGCGCAGTCTCTACCTCCCTGTTGTGCACTTTAAATTACTGACAACAGTGAAAGCCAGGACACTTGACTTGCAGAAGAAGCGTGCACCTCGACCTGCAGATGAATTTGTAAAAAAACGAAATATTACAACGAAACAGTAATTGTTTACAGATGATCTAAACAAGTAATCACCAAGTTATTTTTTTTAAATTCTGAATGGATATTTAAGAAAATAACGTCAGATATAACCCAGTCGTGTAAATTACAACTAGGTAAACTCAAGATGAAAGCTGAAGGTATAATGACTAGCGATTCGGAAGTGACATTTTAGCATGTCGTGAACAGACATTTCTAAGACGTACTTATACAGCACTTAAACGAAATGATCGAACGATTTGTGCTATCCGCCGAGGTGAATTTATTTGTTTTTCTACTTTTAACACTTTTCTAAAAACTCTCTGTGCCCTACATTCTTAAGCTTTTCGCTTGGCTTTACTAAACTCAAGAAACGTGGAGTACCCAAAATGCATATAGCTTTCATTTTAAGTGCATGGGAAACGCAAGTAAAAGGGCCGTTCGTGGGGTAAAAAAGCTTCTAGGTGCTGCGATTTATTGTTTTAAAACAGCCACATCCAGACCTTTAAGATACGTATTTATCACAGCTATGTGAGAAAATGTGTTTTAAAATTAATGTCAGATCAATTAAATAAATACAGTTCAATAAAATGCATTTAAACTCATCTGTAAAGTAGTATCGGCACCCATACATTAGGAGTTACTGCCAATCAGTTAAATTTGAACAATTTATCATTTTTTAAACTATTTTAAACTCTGTTTACTTGACAAAAGTATGTAGTGTCACTGTCCTGTTTAGCTCTAGGCTCTTTAACCGACATGTAGTTAAGCGCCACTTGTTTACCCCATCTCTACGTCTTCTGTCCATAAAAGGAAATAATAATAATTTATATGTTCCCTTTATGAACAGACACTTCTTTTCAATTAAAGTCTGAAACAAGAATACCAAATTTGTAAAATTATGGCCCTGGGGAAATTAAATGAATCGTGTTCAATATTACAAAAAGCGTTTCCATTTTTATTTTGATGAAATTGCTTTTAAAATTTACATGTGCTAATCTTCATTCATATTCATTAATGCCATTTTGACAAAATGTGGAAAATGCACAAAGGAGACCCCAGTTGCAGAACTAAGGTATAAGGCTTATTTTAATTTATTCGATTCATATGTCTCCATATTTATATCTCCATATACAATTTAAAAGTTCTTAGAGTAACAAATAAAAATAGCACTTTCACCTGCATGGCAAATCTAAAACTTGACATAACAAAAATATAAATCAAAGTTGTGGTAATGGTTGTTTTTAGAATAAATAACTTACTTTTCATGTCTTGACCGTACAATTAAATGACATATGTGAGACACACACACACACACACACACACACACACACACATATATATATGCTATGATTTTAGACTGGCTATGATTTTATAGGTCGAAAACTGATGATAGATAAAGGTTTATTATCGAAGTTGACCACAGTAAAGTTTGACAATAAGGATTTTCCCTGGTACAATGGTGTCAGTTGCTGCACTTTGTGACATGTAAGTGACATGTAAATATGAAAATATGATAATCTTTCTATACCTCTGTATTTCCACTAATACCACTCATCAGATAATAATACTCTGTATTATAGTATTATTATCTGATGCCATCACTGTTTATGTACCTTCACATTGTTTTTGTAAGAGGTCAAAACATTGACCTTTAGATAATTGTAATTTTAGTAATTTCGTTATTTAATTTCAGTCATTTCAGTTGTATTAGTTCATAGAACAGATCAGATGCACATAAGATGACAGCAAATAAATCAAATGACCTCGATGAACTTTGATGAAAAAAACTCAAACTCAGAGAGAAAGCACAAGAGTGAGAGGTCAATTTAATTTGCTATTGGTCTTATACATGAAAGAAATAAGGGGAAAAAATGTATGATATTTGAAAAATATACACCTAGGGATTCCCAATTTGTTTACATTAAAATATAGGCTTTTCCCCCAGACCTTATCCCCAGCAGGTGGCTCCCGGCACCAGCATAACACAGCACGGTAAGTGATCCACACATGACAGTGTAGAGGCAAGCTGAGGTAGCCAAGCACTATGGATTTATTGAGCAGATACACTAAATCTTTACTCCTAATCTTTTATCCAGAGCTTTAGTTACACCGTTAACCTCATTTCAGTTCTGCTTAAATGGGCTTGGGGTCACTGAAGAAGAACACATTTATCTTTCATAGAAAGATCCATTAAATCCAGTTCCGCATTTTGAGTTTAGACACTTTTTAAAAAAGTAAGGAAATAAACAGATTTTATGTAACACTCTGCACAGGTTGTTTTATTGTGTTATTAAAGTAAAAGCTTTTTCATTAGCTGAGTGAGTGACAGTTCACCTCAGCTTGTCTCTCTTCAGGGCCAGAGTTAAACACAATAAGTATTTTCCATCAGAGTAACCTTCACATAACTAAGCAGAACACAGTGTTCACTTAAACAAAGATTCATTGATGAAAGGCAGGGGCTTCTGATTATGTTTTATCTGGTTCTAAATCATATACCCAGCATGTTTTAGGTTGATCAACAAACAAAGCTAGCAAACATTAAATATGAACACTCCTGAATTCCCTGGTCCTTGCCGTTTAAAACAGCAGTTGTAATAGAAATAAACAGCTGAAAGCCTTGAGTATGTGTGTACAATCTTTTTTAGTGTAGCTAGCAGCAATGTTCTTATGGAGAGCGACCTGCTGACATGCACACACACATACTCCTGTGCTATGTCTACCTGAGTTGGACTTTAGACCTTTTTAGCCTTTGTGTTCCTGTTTAGTTTTAACTGGTCACCTTGTTTAAGGTTCTTAGAAATATTCTGGGTAAATTCATAATTGTAATGTTAATAAACGAACCATAAAATCCCCATATAATCTCTTTTTAACTAGTTTCACTAGATGTATGATCAAATTAGTTATTGTAAATTTTCTGTCTGTACCTAAGGCTATGACCTTAGCAAGGTCTGTATTTATAGTCAGAATTCATGATTTTGTCTTTACAATGCCAGAACTTTTTTATTAACTTTATCTTTTAACATTTTTATTGATGTTCTCTTGTCTAAATGTGATTAAAACTGGAAAAGCATTGCCTGGTAAAGAATGGCCAATGCCAGTGAGAAATGTGCCAACTTGGTTTCTTTTCAAGCAAGTAATTAATGCACATGTTAACCTTAACTTCAGCCAATTAAGAGAATGGATGAATCTGATACAATATTAAAACTGAGAAATATATAGATTCAATTTTATTTGTAACTAAATTTGAGTATGACTGAAAAGTTTGCATTGAAATGTAACTGCAATTGTTGGCTCTGCTATGTGTATGTGTGTGTCACGGGTTGTGCGGGAAGAACCCAAATGCAGACAGCGATTTACTTAAACAAAACTTTATTGAGACACAACAAAATACTCACGCCCACTACATGCTTACTTTAATAAACAACTCAAACCTCCCACAAGGGGGCGAAAACGAGGAACCCAGGAATGCAGAATTAACACAAAGAATATTAATAAATAAATATGAACATAAGGCAATATAAAAGAATAAATTACCAATATATGTATATATATATATTGTCACGGGTGAAGAATCACACAACAAGGCAGGCGGTGAGAAAAGACCCCAGGGGGTGGGTTAATTACAATCAAAGTGAAGTGAAGAAGTGTAGCAGCCGGTGTGGCTGGTGCGACTGGTGTATTCCGTGCTCTGTGTGTCCCTTGTGGCTGTGACAAAAACGGCTGACCGGTTACTCGCTGCTCTCTGCAACACATAGAAAACAAGAGTTAATCCACAGCATAACCATCACACTTAGTTCTCGCGAGGGCGAGAGCTGGCGGCTCTTTAAAGCAGCGTGATGATGCGGTCCAGCTGTGATCGGTCCGCCGGTGATGAACTGGTGCTGGTGCAGGTGCGGCGCGTTGGTTGCCAGGGCGACGCTGATCAGCCCGGAGAGACTCGTCACATCCCCCCCCCCAAGCGTCGGCCTGGTCCTGGGGATGACAGGGGATAGCAGGGAAGAAATGAGGGGGGAGTGGGGACGAACCCCTGACAGACCCGCATAAGCTGTCCAGATCCGAGACAGGCCGACGGCATTGGCGTTGGCCGCCCCGGCCCGGTGTCGTACCTCGAAGTGGAACCAGCGGGTCACTCTGGCGTTAGTGTCCTTGGCCCTGGACATCCACTGCAGGGGGACGTGATCGGTCACCAGAGTGAACCTGCGGCCCAGGAGGTAGTACTGCAGCTCCAGGACCGCCCACTTGATAGCCAGGGCTTCCTTTTCGACGGCCGCATATTTCGTCTCGGCCGGGGACAGCTTCCTGCTAATGTAAGTAATGGGATGCTCCTCACCTCCCTAGACCTGGGACAGGACCGCCCCCATCCATTTGTAGCAGGAAGGGGCAGCTGAAGTCCGGGGTGCGCAGAATGGGAGAGGAGGTAAGCACCGCCTTGATCCGGCGGAAGGCCTCCTCCAGCATGGGGTTTCAGACCACCCTCTCGGGCTGCCCCTTCCTGGTCAGGTCTGTCAGAGTGGCGGCTAAGGAGGAGAAGTCAGGGATGAAGCACCGGTAGCTTACCCCTTTGTAAGGTCCAGGGTAGAGATATACCGGGCCCCAGATGGTCGAGTAGTTCGTCGACCCGAGGCATGGGGTAGCCGTCGAACTCCGACACCTCGTTCAGGCGTGGGGGGACCATCACGATGGGGCTGGACCACGGGCTGCGAGAGGTGTTTGATGATCCCCAGCTTCAACATCTGTTGGACCTCCTCCTCGATAGCGCGCCGACGAGCCTCCGGGACTCAGTAGGGCCGTTGCCTGACGATCACTCCAGGGGCAGTCCTGAAGTCATGGTGGATGACGTTGGTCTGCCCGGGCCGGGAGGACATCACATTCGTGAACTGACCGACCAGGTGCTGCAGCTCGGCTTTCTGGGCCACCGACAGGTGGGGGTCAACGTCCACAACCACGGGCTCGGCGAGACTGAGGGCGGCGAGCTGGTCATGGGTCCCGTTCCACTTTTTAAGGAGGTTGATGTGGTAGAGTTGTTCGGGCCGTCTCCTGCCCGGTTGCCGCAGGCGGTAGGTGACCGGCCCGACC
>JAZGTI010011888.1:0-16224 GCA_036877585.1 Botia kubotai | reverse complement strand
CAGTCATTTAAATATATATAGTTAATTTAAAAATAAAATATATAGTATTAATATATATATATATATATATATATATAATATATATATTGTGAGTGACTTGTTCTTTCGAGAAAGATTCCTTTTTTATGGTTCTGGCAGCTCCAAATGTGTGGGAACTCTGACATTTAGACGGATGCATGGGTGAAGGAATGAGGGGACGGTTGTGCAGGATGGATGGATGCAGAACAAAGCAACGCTTTGATGAAATGCGATAAACTGGCGTGACAGGCAGAAATCAACATGATTGACACATACTGTATTTCTAAAGCAGTATCTTGTCTGAAAGTTGGTTTTTATAATTATTCATCCACTTATTGGCTGTTTATTCAAACACTGAATACATGGAATCTCCTTTCCAGCCCCCAAAGGTCTTTTCACTTGTCAATACTCAAAATACCACAACAGAACTATCCACTAACTTTCCTTTTAAGAAAGTGAGAGTTTACTATAAACAGATGACACATCTGCACTGACCACAGACATTTAGCCAATATTTCTGCTGATAAAAATTGCTTTTGCAGATAGAATACAAGTATATATTGACAAGCTGTCATTGCAATCTTAAAGACATTCCAAACAAAAATGTCTGACACGACCTGACACGACCCTTCCACTCTGATCAGACTGAACTCTCACAATACAATCTTTTATCCCATGCTATGCACGAAGTGATCTGTTTTTCTGGTGTCTGTGACACACAGAGGTTTACAAAGACCTGCAGTAGAATAAGTGAGGAGTGAGTAGAATAAACTAGGAGGGAATCCTCCTAGGAGTGATTTTCTTCACACTGTTTTACAGAAACTGTAGTTCAAAGATTTCTGAGAGTTTGAATGGCACAACATCACAAACTTCTAATTTCTGGTCAACAACTCTGTTTTGTATTGCAGTCCAACAAAGATTTTTTCAATTAAAACATATCAACACTGAGGTTTTATGCTGATAATACTCTGAGAGTGGACTTCTGCTCCTAAATTCTGCTGTTAGAGCCTGAAAATAATTGGACTTAAAGCCAGACTCTCAAAATAAATCAAGCTTTTATGGCCAATTTCATGCCTAGAATTCAGTTATCTCCCGTACACACGAGTTTAAAGGAATCCACAGCACTGCACGCACACACAATAGGATTCTGGGAAAGCACAGCAGGCGGTATCTGTTTTCACAGAGCCGTTTTTACACGGCAGCGAGCTGTTTACCGGCGCAGAGCAGATAGCACAAAGTGATTCCTGCTGTGAAGATCAACAAAAAAATGCACATTTTAACTCACATGCACATTCTGGGGAACACACACACTGCACTGAAGTGAATGAGGTGCTTTATGTCTGTTAATTGTCTACAAAATCAGTTTTTACCTGACATGCAGATTAACCTGAAGGTTTCAGCTGAGTGTTAACTGAGATTTTGTGAAAATAGTGAAGAATGATTGCAGATATTTAATAAGTAGCTCACCATGTTATTTTATTAATATTTCATTTTACTGTAGCACTACTATTTTATTAGTTTACAGCAGGGATACTCCAAGTCTGGCGCTTTAAATCTGACCCCCCACTGTGGCAAAATTAGATGCATGTTCCATTATAATGAACAAAACTGCATATGCTCCAAATGCTTATGATGGAGTTGTCATGCCATGACGCTTGCTTGCAATTTAGTTGGAGTGTGAAACTTATATTTAAATTACATTTAATTGGTGAAGTAATCTTCTTAATGCCCAAATTATTTTTTTAAATTATTTTCTTGTTTGTATTGTTTTATTTTTTATAATTGTGAATTTAAACATCACAATATGCAAATGCTGTCATCACTGATTGTGCATTGTGACAGATAATAGCATATTCACATGGCATGTCTTCCATTTAGCAGCAATAAAACTGGTGATAATGACGTCCAGATGTCAAAAGCTTAACACTGAAAATGGACAATTTAACATAAAATGGCCTGATTCCTAAACTGCTGCATCCGATTAGTATAAGTGAGAATTGTTTCTGACTTTACAGTTTAATTATGATGAAATATATGATATTTACATGTAAAGTAAAAATTGCTGAGACAAACTGGAAGCTATTTTATGAGTATTTGGATGCAAATTAGCTTTGCTTTAACTACACTGTTCTGGAAAAAAGATCTTTTTAAAATACTGACCAGGGCTTGCTGTTTTAGTGATAGAAACCATCTTTACCTCAGCTTTTCAGACACAGGCACATTAAACACAGTATTATTGTCATATGTTTTGATGAACTACATGCCTTTTAAGAATCTTGCAGAGAAACTCAAATCCAGTCAGGGATTTGACGGTATGTCACAATGTGTTCACAGTCACTTCCTGTTTGACCCTCTCGACAAGCCTGACTAATTCCAAATGTCTATCACTCTTCCTCATCCTTTTCATCGTTGCTTTATTTCCTTTGTCTTTCGTTTCCTGTTTTCTTGCTGTAATACCTGGCTCTTATTATTTCTCTCTCTGTCTGATGGCTTTCCTGCTCCCACTGAGTCTTCAGTTGCTTCAGAACCGGAACACCACTGCTGGGTTCGAACCAAAGTCTAAAACTCAAGAGGGATTATGAGCCCAGTTAATCAGAAACCTTTCCAGTCTTCAAGCACAGTCTGTGTGCTTGACAAAGCTTGCACTAATCTTCCACTTTCCATTGTGTGTTTTTCCTCTGATCAGGAACCCAATTACAGCTTTAAGGAAACGCAAACAAACAATCAGAGCGTTACAAAACATGCCGTGTCTTCATTTCTCACCCCTCTAACTAAATCAATCACCAACATGAGATTCCTGATTAGCAATTAGCATGAGCTGGAGGGGAGTTTTGATTGGGGAGTATTGATAACATTAGAGATTCACAGAATCACACCTGCTTCTCTATGATGACAAAGATGTGCATCTGTGTGAATAAAAAGTCCAGTCCATTTATTTACTCTAACCCTTTGATCTTTAGGCACAAAATGTCCACGTCTTTTTCTGGTAGAACTATGCTTTCATTTGAACATCAAGAGAATAGGAGATGATGTTTTTGTCTGATTATGGTGGCAGATATACACCACTATGTGTACCAATACACCAATATATGCTCTGAACACAATAGCTCTGTTCTAAAGTCTATGAGCTGGCTTGCTATCTGCTGCCCATATAGACAGCTATCCTTTATACTAAACCTACTATGACTAATATGGAAACGCATAAGTGAGCAATTCGTAACCTTCTAAACAGGGAGTAACTGTGTCAGAAAAGTGCAAAGCGCACAAGCATATGATACTGCTGAATTTGACTAAGAGTGTTTTATAGAAGGCAGCATAATTATGGCTACTTTTTTGACACTGTTTCTGTGCAGCAATAATATCTTGAAGTGCTGCTTACTTAGGGCACTCACTAGGTGTAAATGTTAAGTGAGCTGAAATGCACCCAACACAGTATATATTTAACCTGTACAGTCTCTTTATGCTGCTAATAGCACTATAAACATGTAAACAGGGAAACAAGATTCCCTCATGGAATGATGCCCAATCTACATAGTGCTTGATATGTGATTATATGATTACCATGTTTCATAATGAAGCTGATGGAAAAATGCACGGCAATCATGCAGGAAGCTTTCAACAGCTAATTGCTGTGTTTAGTCTTTTTACTGCCAGCATTACTGAGTGTTGGATCCAGGGAATAAGTGTGCAAGTTTATTCCAACAAGTAAACAAAGAACAACATTGTCCTTTGCCTTCTGGTTATAAAACAATTCTGGAAACTTCTCAACCATTTTTTGTCAGTCCATGTTTCATCTATTTGTTAGTGTACTCCTAAATGACAGTTACTCAATCTGCTCTACACAGATTTCTGTCCAATCAAATGCCGACCAGCAAGTAGCACAATTCATGGCTATGACAGAACTAAGAGACATTTATTTTAAAAAGAATTATATGTCCCACCCAAACTTCCTGTTCTAATGGAAAACACATAAACCTAAGAAAGATAACAATGCCCATCCAGTGAATCCACAGGGTCTTTAAATAATGCCCTCTCAAATTCCCAAAGGAATAATCAACTTAATTGGTGAGTTAATGACTTGTTACAGAAATGACTGTAGTGGAATAACAGAGTGGAAAACTCAATTCACATGAGATGGATCAATACATTTGTCAATGCAATTAAACATACATAAGCAATTAAACATACATAAGCAATTTCACACCTCGACGCATCTGTGCTTAACATTCTAAACCTGCTCTGAGGAATATGTTCAGTACATCCAGTAAGGCATTACAATTTACCTGTGTATCCCAGGTAAGTCTAAAGCCCCTTTGCTCCCCTGCTCTCTTTCCTACCCCAGTTTATGCAGTATAAACTCAGTGTAAAATCAATGTATTGATGGCAAAATGGTTCGCATAGGGAAGTGAGAATGTAGTACATTTTTGGAACAATGGAGGTAAATTACACAATCAAAAAAACAAGCAGCTGAATTCATAATAGTTTTTGCCGCCCACGGACCACCCACAGTTCGTTCACTGGCCATCTGAGGCTGTTTTGGCAAACAAAAATGGCATGAGCTAGCAGCAATCTGGTTACCTGGCTTCACCTAACATCTCAGAGTAAATGGTGCACAGGTTTTTTCAGACCACCTGGAAGTTAAGCACGCCTTCTGAAGTAGAAGTTTGGCATATCTGTTAAATAATCAGTACTCATTACTGTTAATCTGATCACAAATTTGATCTATAGACGTTTCCATTATTGTTTGAGAGTTGTGGTAAACTCAGAATGATATGCCATTATTCGTTTTTCATGTTGTTTCATGTTGTGATGTTGTTTTCATGCTGTTTTTGAAACACAATACAGCTGCCTTGCTGCTCAGCTTGTCAACTTGACTTTTCAGACTTTCTGTGTGAATGTTCCTCCTAACGAAACTTCTCTTATATGTCATATCTAATGATCCAGAACAAATTCAAGTGAGATTTAAACATGACCAAACAAATATTTAATGGCAATATTTAATATTTATTTCAGAGTAGAAATGGAATCATAAGTTAAACCAGATTGAATCAGATGTGTTTTTGATTGTGGGATTGTGGGTTATCAAACAGTAAATGAAACTATGCTGCCCTCAAAGGCCAAACATATATAAGGATCTTAGGCCATAGAATGTTACACAAATGCTCGATTAATTGTAAACAGTCATAAGTCAGGCTTTGCGAGAAGATCTGTAAAGGTATTTAATTAACCAGCCATGATAAAGAACCCTCTTCTCCGGTACGGAGACAACATTATGGCATGCAGCAAAGTCTAGGCAGGTCATTTGCCAGGCTCATTTACCAGGAAATGCTGCAGTTTTTTATAGATCAACAGTTGGTCATTGCTAAAGTAATGTGGTTTAATGTAACCTCAGCTTCTCTTCTCGCTGATCATTTTCTCGTCCACTAACATCTGTGTTAATAAAGCTTCATGCAGTCAGCCAGTAGTAAGAGCAACAAACACTCCGACATCTGCTCGCGCATATGCAGCACCATCCATCCAGCAACGTTTCCCAAATACTCCATTACCTAAATCCTCTTACTCACTAAATAATCTCTATGCTCTAACTTTGATGTCCCATTCTGCAAAAATTACTGCAGACAATTTCATTTCTCCACAGGCTTTCTGACATAGAATTGCATATGACTTTGTGCAAAAATATATCTGAGATACATCTTCCAATATCTAAAAAAAAACAAACCCTACACTAAAGCAGGAGTCATGTTATTGTTAGGGTCTGTAAACCTGTTTTGGCTGATCTGATCATAGCTGAGATATCCCAATGTCCTAAGCTGTTTGTAATGAGATACAGTATTTTACCAATTGCAAAATTAAATACAATCTCTGTATTCAAGCAAGACTCACGTTCTTCCTATTAGACTTGATTAAATATGCAACAGTAGTTGCCAATTAAAATGACCAATCACGGTTAAGATCAAGTTGCCTTATTGCTACAGTGAGATAAATAAGGATGACATCCGCCCAAGCACATACAGAATAAAATATCAGTAGAAACCCAACAGTATAGAGTCTTAAGAGTCTTATCATTGTGGTGGAAAGGGCATCTGTTTTTTCCTGACTTCACTTACTGCGTCTCCTTTGACTTTCCCCTTTGCTCTTAAGGCTGATTCATGGCACTTGCAAATCCTCTTCTGGTCTTTGGGAGCATCTTATCAACTCAAACTAACTCCACAATTTCTGGAGGGAAGGGCTGCATTTATCTGGCAACAAATTTGATGCTGTGCAACACCTTTCCCAGCTTCTGTATTAAAGGCAATGCCATTTATGTTCTAAGCCCAAGAGAAGAGGACAATCCTGTATTGCATTGGCAGGTTCCTTCCAAATCGTTGCGGCCTCCGCAGAGAAAGCTCACAGGAGAATAAATAATGATTTTTAATTGTCTGTCTTGCTAACTGATAATGCGGCGAGTGATTTTTAAATGGCCTGCTTGCTTGCCAATTTCAGAGGGAACAATTTCTTGCTGCCTCACTGCTCAGAAATAAATATCAAAAGGATGAAGCTAACAGCAGTGAAGAAACCAAATTCAGCCGGGTCTGAGGGGTCGCTCGTTTCTGTCTGAAAGCTACACTGCAGGAAGACACGCAAGGTCGGGGACCATAGAGCACATCCATAGACAGCTCCTCACAGGAAAACACACCTTCTTCACCTTTTCATTCAGTAAGACAGACTAATGGTTGAGTTGAGGCTATTCTTCACCTCAGAGACTCTGTAATTTAGTCAAAGTGACTTAGAAGTGAATTTGACTGTGCAATTTGTCAGACTGACTGAGTGGTGATTTAAATTGACATTAAACATTGAATAATTAATCATCAATCACAGGTGCCAGTTAAAATGTTTATTTGGTTAGTGGTTCTAATCTTGAAAGTTCTCGACTGTGATTTTTATTGCCATTTTCCGGTGTTTACAGTCCAAGGAACTCATAAATCAAAATTGGAGTTTTGTAGCTTTCTGGGGCTGTTGATATGCTAATGTACTCAAAGTTGATCACATCTTTTACACCCATTTTTGTTTCTCCAGTAAAATTCTCTCTATAATTAGAATGTTCACTGCCTAAATAATAAATGCCCTGCTTCTGTATAGCAACAGCCATTCACAATTTGTGGACAGTGACTTTGGTCGCACTAATTCTCATATTTTATCTCTTTTTTTTACAGCCATCACTCGAAAGGCTGGAAATTTTTGTTGTTGTGTGTTTTCGATTATGGTACAAGCCTTCGGGTTTGGTTTTGCTTGACTGTGACACAATGTGACACAGGCTTCTGGCCTTGTTCAGCCTTTCAATAGTTTCAAAAAACAGATTCCACACAATTCCATCGGGTTCCACTAGCAGCACAGAAAGGACACACTTTTAAAAAATGTTTCTTTTTACTTTTACATTTATTCATTTAGCAGACGCTTTTATCCAAAGCGACTTACAAGCAATGAGAGCATTAAACATTTTGTCCTAAAAACCAACAAGCTGAGTCTACAAGCTACATTTACAAGTGGATATTGTATTCTGTTTGAAAGGATGAACAGAAGTTTTTTGTAGGAAGGAGAGTTAGGGCATTAGGGATTGGTCAGGTGTCTGTGAAACAGGTGTGTTTTGAGTTGTTTTTTGAAGGTTGTTATGTTCTCAGCAGCTCGGGTGGAGGCTGGGAGTTCATTCCACAAAGTAACAGAGTAACTTTTAACTTTTTGATCTGGTACCTCGTTGTGGGTGAACGATTAGACATCACTTATTTACTGACCGTAGCTGGTGGGAGGAGACATATGTCTGGAGGAGTGACTTGAGGTAGGGGGAAGAGGTTCCAGTGACTGCCCTAAAGGCAAGTGTCAGAGATTTAAATCGGCTACAGGTAGCCAGTGGAGTAAGGTCAGTAGGGGTGTGATATGGGCTCTTTTATGTTGATTGTAGACCAGACGTGCTGCAGCATTCTGAATCATTTGCAGGGGTTTAGTTGCATTGGGTGAAAGGCCAGCCAGAAGGGCATTGCAGAAGTCCATCTTTGATATTACCAGTGTTTGGACTAGGAGCTGTGTTGCATGCTCGGACAGGAAATGTCTGATTTTTCCTGATGTTGTAGAGCACATACCTGCATGACCGAGAGATAGTTGCAATGTGTGAGGTGAATTTCTGCTGGTCATCGAAGACCACCCCAAGGTTTCTAACTGGCCGAGTAGGTGGAAGAGTGGATGGACCAAGTTGAACTGTGAAGTTGTATTGAAGTGATGGGTTGGCAGGGATTATCAGGAGCTCTCTCTTGCTAATGTTAAGTTGACGGTGCCATTTTTTTATCCAAGCTGAGATGTCTAAAAGTAAAGCTGTGTGTCATCTGCGTAGTAGTGGTATGAGAAGCCACATGCTTTAATGGCTGCACCTAGAGAAGCTGTGTATATTGAGAAGAGAATGGGAGCAAGAACTGATCCCTGTGGGACCCCCGTGGTCAGCTGATGTTACGTGGACTCCCCACCTCTCCATGATACCTTGAAGGATCTGTCTGAGAGATATTAGCTGAACCAGTTGAGTGCCGGTCCAGAGATGCCCAGGTTGGAGAGTAAGGATAACAGGATCTGATGGTTCACTGTGTCAAAAGCAGCAGAGAGTTCAAGAAGGATTAGGACAGATGGCATAGAGTTGGCTCTTGCCTGCCGTAGGCTTTTAACCACGGACAGGAGGGCAGTCTCTATGGAATGTCCTTTTTTGAAGCCGGACTGTCAAGTAGGTTGTTCTGTGTGAGATAAGAAGACATGAGCTGATTAAACACAACCTTTTCAAGGACCTTTGAGAGGAAAGGTAGAAGTAAAACTGGTCTATCAAAAGTTGCTGACTGCTGAGGGGTCGAGTGTAGGTTTTTTGATCAGTGGGGTTACCCGAACCTGCTTGAACAAGGAGAGAGCGAGAGAGTAGAGAGTGACATGTTCAGGATATGTGTGAGTTTGGGAAGAAGTGATGGAGAGATTGCTTGCAGTAGATGTGAAGGGATAGGGTCAAGGGGGCAGGTGGTAGGTGGAGAGGATAATTTTGGAGACTTCTGTCTCAGGGAGAGGGGGTAAGGAGGAGAGTGTTGGATGACCTGGAGGTAAAGGGGGGTTAGGGGTGTGGGGTGCAGAGAATTGGTTGCTGATGGTAGTCACATTTTCTGTGAAAAAAATTGGCAAAACCATTGGCAGTCAGGGATGTATTGGGGGGAGGTGGGGGGGGACTAAGGAGAAATGAGAAAGTTGAGAACAGTTGATGGCTGTTAGACGTGTTGCTGATCTTATTTTGAAAGTAGGTAGCTTTGGCAGTGGAGACGTTTTCAGAAAAAGAAGAAAGGAGAGAATGATACTTATTGAGATCATCTGGGTCTTTTGATTTGCGCCATTTTCTTTCTATAGTCCTGAGCTTGGTCCAGTGGGTGCGGAGGGTCTCGGAGAGCCAGGGGCTGGAGGGTGTTGTGCGTGTTGGCCTGGAGGTTAGGTTAGGTTGGGTGAGAGTGAGCGGAGGTTACGACGAAAAGAGACTGGGGCGGGTGGTGAGTATGGAGAAGGGCTAACAGTGAATTGTATGAAGAAAATGTCAGACACATTAAGAAGTGTGACAAGGACATTATCTGTGGTGCAGTTACGGGTGAAGATCAGGTCTAGTTGTTTCCCTCCTTTGTGGGTGAGGAGTGTTAGTTTGTAGGAAGTCAAATGAGGATAGAGGAACTATCCCCAAGTGCAGTGCTTGGGGTCTGTCTAGGTGTTTGTTAAAGTCGACAAAAACTACAATTGGAGTGCCATCTTCTGTAAAAGATGATATCAGCATGTCCAGTTCCTCAATGAAATTGCCCAGTTGACCAGGGGGCGGTATATAATAACAAGGTGAATTTTTGCTGGAGAAGAGACTGTTATTGCATGATATTCGAAAGATGTATTATTACAGAGAGAGGGCAGTGGAGTGAAATTCCAGTTGTTAGATACAAGCAAACCTGTCCCCCCCACGCCCTGTGGGGCGGGGTATGTGTGTAAAAGTGAAGTTAGATGAGAGGACTGATGGAGTTGAATTGTTTCCTTGTTGATCTATGTCTCTGTCAGTGCCAGAGCACTGAGGTATGACTGGCTGGCGAAGACGGGGATAAAGTCTGCTTTGTTGGCGGCTGACTGGCAGTTCCACAGACCAATGGATAAAGTTTTCTCCTGCTGGCAAATTAGAGAATGTAATTGTATTTATAAATCTCACACTTTTCTATTCCAGGGGAAGACATGAATGTACATGCGAATGTTAGTAAGTTTTAGTGAGAACTCCAGTCAATTCTTATTACAAACTGGGAAAACAAGTGTATATTTTGATAAAAAGAAACTTTTGCTTTGAATAGATTCTAGAAGGCTGTCTGATTAATCATCTCTGCAGAGGAAGACACAAGCTAAGTTTCTTACTTTTCAAAGGAATGACAGAGATTGAATAGATATCACTGTTAGATGTAACAATTTTTGATTAGAATGTTGACTTAGTTTGACTTCATGTCCTTATGGTATGTTTCCTCAAAGCTATCTTTTATGTCTTGCTGAGACTTTTACACTCCTTCTCTGATTTAGATGTGTGAAGAAGAAGAAGCTTTTGCGTGTCAGGAAGTTGAAATCAGATGAGCAAGACTTCAAAAACACCTCATGCTTTTAACCGCCTGTTTTGATGTGATCCAGTTGGCCTGTTGGAAGCTTAATAAAATGATACTCTATTTAAGGGTGAACCGAAGAGATCAGGCAACATACGTCCTGTTTCAGTAAAATACACCTGGCTGCCTTTCTGTTTACAGTAATTATTATTCAGAAGAGAAATCACTAAGAACGAATTGTGGTATAAATGTGCTGTTGCAGGTCTAACCCTATTACCATTTAATTACGCAAATGAAATAATAGCACAAACACACTTTCGAAATGTGTGCTGAACACAATTTTCATGTTGCAATTCCCGAATGAATTGTGGTGAATCCACCATACCACTGCAAATTGGTGTACAATTTGAAGCTATACAGCCCACACCAAAAGCAGAAATCACATTACTGTGATTTCAAATCACATTTAAATGCCAAAAGTGCGCTTGACTGCATCAGATCTGGGTTTGTCCAATTACAATGATCTGCATTTTTGCATCATTTGATGATCATTTGACAATTAACTACCCTGATAAAATAGCACTGAGATTTGTGAATAAGGTGCAATCTTTAATTATCCCAGTTTTCACAGACCGAGGATGTATACACTGAAACAAAATGGTGTTTGCCATCTCAAACGACCCCAATATCAATAATACCGCAAGCTGTGACATTGGAATGGGCGTGTCCACATAAACGATGAGGACAGCAATTAAAAACGGCACATTGTGCAGGATTTCTGAAATCTGAATACCATGAGCAAAAGTAATGCAACGGTTTGGTGAATTCACCCCTGGGTGGATCAGGAAAAGCAAAAAGACAGTGAATGTTGCTAAATGCAGACGAATGCTGTAACAGATGAAAGTGCTGACAGAGAAAAATACAATAAAAGCCCGGACGCTCCTATTACACTGCTTGTTAAGTTCTGTAATATTTCTCCCTTGGAGGAAATGAAGTTAATGAAGAGAGCTTGTCCTTTTATTTTTTCTCCTCCCATTCTCTAGTCAGCATCCTGAGGCCGGAAGAGAATCGGTGATCAATCAGGCCTGAAAGCAGAAGTGAGATTTCAGGAGAAAAAAGTCATAATCTATAGTGGGTGTGAGCAGATGATTTTAGACCCAGACAGCCATATGAACGCATAAAAGCATCATTCTTTACCATGAACAAGTTCTAAGAGTCTTCCCAGATAAGTTTTTTGTTTTTTCAGGCCATGATAAATAGTTTTTTTAGATTTTTCTTTTAGTCTTGGAGATTTACAGGCACAATCTTTACTACATCAGTTTTATCTCCTTCTTTTAAAGCCTTTAAACAATAAAGTTTAATAATGCAAGATAATTTTCCATCTGATCAGCCACACAAAGGAATTACGAGGACATAAAAACTGACATGTATGCAAATTAATTCTTAAAGAAATACAATTAAGAGAAATGCTTTTAAAGCAATTGTTGAAAATAACTGTTCTTTTTAGGACAATTCAGAAACAGTCTGGTCCACTGGGTCTAACATTTTAATAAAACATTACAAAACTTGTTGTTGCAATCTGCACATATTTTTAAATTATGGTGAAAGGATGCACAAAATGAGAAAACTGTATAGGCTTACTGCCTAGTTACAAAAACACAAGCAATTATTAGGAGATGGAGAGATGTTTTTTTATCTGATAGTCTCAACAGGGAAAGATACAAAGACAGAACACAACATCTTATGGCTGAACAGATGTAATCATGTTAACAAAATCGACTGGGAAATTGCTCTTGCAAGTTTTTGAGGGTAAAGAATGTTGCAAGAATGCAAGAATGTTGGAGTATGTGCAAAGAAACGAGTCAGATTTGGCCTTGTACACTATTTGTTGCACCTGCTGTTGTTACAAAATTCATACAACTTTGTCTAATTGAAATATGACTGTTATGGTTACTTTAAAGAAATGGAGAAATGTTCAACAGAGTCTTCACATAGTATATCAGTCATCACCCAAAAGAGCTTTTCACATTTACTAAAGCCTGAGTAATTTAATCCTGGGTTATGTTTTGTCATATTTCACACAGTCAGGTTTGAAAAAGACAATAACTCAGGCATACACACAGCGTGAACATACAGTTACAACATACTGTACAATCAAACATGACTGTCTGTAAGTACAAACCAAAACTCTGTCCTTAAAAAGCATCTTAGAGAACAGCCAGAACAGAACAGCTCCACCACCTACTATAGATCAGATGGAGGCCAGACTAAAGCAATGGGGAAGTGAATAGAATGAATGAGCTTCTAACTCTAGCACCCCTGGTCCTGCTGTGAATTTTCGATCTCAGAGAACGCCTCTGCCCTGCTGCAGACACTTTGGTAAGTTGTCACTTAGCAACCTAAACTCACCAGCAAAACAATATTTCTTTATTTCATCAGGCAGCCAGGAATCTATGGCTTTATTTACACTGCACACAAATCTGGTTCAGATCTGATGTGTAGGATTGACTGCACACACTGTCACTTTTGTAAATTATTGTATAGGCAATGCTGATAATATCTGGTGTATCTACATAAGTTGCTGTATTACTGATGTACACGTCGGTATGATGGCAAGAGATTTTCTCATACTGTCAGTGTGGTAAAAGAAGTTGGAAAACTAGAATTTTACTTCTGTTCATGTTAATGCACTGCTGAACTCGAGATGCATGGTAGAAGATAAATGAGGCATTTTACGCATCATGCATATACTGTGTCCGCTGGCACAGTAACAAAGATGTATGAAAAAAGAGAGAGCGAAAACGAGTGCATTCAGATGTAATACTTCGTGTGGCATTACTTTGGCATTCTGAATAACAAACTTATCTGAAAAAATCTCATCTGACCATTCACACAGAGATGCGTTCTTATATCACATTTAATCAGGTTTCAAACTACATATGGATGTTGTACGGATTTGTGAATATGGATATCCGAAATGGATTTAGGTACACCTAATATGACAGCATATTCCAAAATGCCTGTATCACAGAAACCTTTGAGTAAGAAAAGTAAAACTTTTTTTTCTAGTCCTCTCAAACATGTGACATTATATCAATAGAAATACAAGCTCAAGCAATCTCAAGTCTGACTGATTCAAATGTTTAACTGTGCAGACATGAGCTATCAATATATTTATCTGCTGACGTTAAACTTAGTGGAACCACATCAATATTCCCAAGTTCTCTAATGGTCTTTTCTCTACTGTTTTCTTAAGATCACAGCATAACTTAGCCTTGTTGTACCAGCGTCCTTAGCTGCCTTGTGTCCTCTCGCATTTGCAGTTTCTCTGTAATAAATCATTTCTACTTTCTTAAAGAACTTACAGTAGAGTTTTAGGGCATCGCTACACATTGCCATCAAACACAAATTTGCTGTCAGACAAAGTCTTTTAAAGGAACAGTTCACCAAAAAATGAAAATTATGTTAGTATTTACCCTCATGTCATTCCAAACCCATGTGCTGTTATTTTGTCATGGAACACCAAAAGCTTTAAAAGATAAAAAAAACATATAAGTTGTCTATACTCCATAAAATGTGTGTGCTTTCATCAGTGGCTTTCTTTAAAATTTGTTATTTTGGATTCTGCAGACAAAATAACAACCTATGAGTTTGGGGTGAATATGGGTTAGGTAAATAACACTGTATTTTTATTTTTCAGTGAACTAAAGTTAAACTTTGTGGATCTATCATTGAGCTCTGAAAAGTACTTTCAGATACTTTCCCCACTGCTGGGTGTTCAATAGGTGGTGCGGCTCGCTTTAATCAAAGGTGTTTTGTCTGCAGTTCTGCTGTGAGAGAAAAAGCCATGTCCAATGGTCAGTGAAGTGTACTGGCTGTAAGGAGCATCCGAGGTTGGGAACTGCAGGAGGGAGTACAGGGTCAGATCGGAAAAAACATTCCATTCGCCTGACTGAGTCCTAACACAGGAAGTGAAATAATCACTCAGGTAGAAAACGACAAGGGCATCTTTTACTGCTAGCCCAGGCCGCTCTGCTACCTGATTGGATAATTCTGGGGGAAACCACTGGGAGTATGAGGTGGCAGAAAAATAAGAAAACTAAGAAATAGCTGCAGCACAAGGGGTAAATGAAATTGATCCAAGCGCTTTTGCTTCGTCATTATATTGAAGACAGAAATACTGTATCTGCTTGAGCGGCAAAATAAAGTCTTGCCTAACTTTTGCCAAATATGCACAGCTGTGTGTGTATTTGTATGAAAAGAAATGCTGGATATTCTGACTGCTCACAGATAATTCAACATGAAATGACAGTAAAATGTATGAAAATTAAGGAGGTTTGCTTCTAGGGTCAATGATGATCCTTGCGTGAACCTGGTTCAAGTCAACTCTCCTCCTGTTTCTGGCTGTGTTCTTATATTCTTGTAAAATAAAGGAGAAAAGCCAAATTGATGAGTCACAAAGCATTTGCTGAAAAAGCATTTAAGAGAACCTATGCACATAATTTTTTAGGCCTGCTGAGTTAATTTTAAAAGAAGCTATCTAACCTGTCTCTCTGAAGATGAATTTTGTCTTCCACTAAATGGGATACATCATTTTTCCCTCATACTCTATGACTTGAGAGCTCAGACATGCCTCTAAAAGCCAAATAAGTGAACTGCTCCAAAATAACAAGAACAAATGCACCCTGAGACACTAAAAATGAATAATTACGAAAGCTTTGATGAAATTTGGCAAATTCCTTACAGTGCACGTGTGCGGGAGAGTTTCATTTGGATGCTAATGTGATTACATGTTTTAAAGTTTTTCATGCATAAATCAGCAGTGTCAATCAAACCAGCAGGAAGAAAGAAATATAACAGTAATTAAATTTGTGACTCGGCTTTTTAAACTGCAAATGTAATTTGATTAAAACTCACTTTTCTCACATTTCATTCAATAAAGGTGCGTGTCAGGGCCTAAATTAAAAAGTAAATGCAATCCCAGCAAGCCTACAGACACGTCTACCATGAAATCCAGACAATCTGCAGTATCTCTTTATACATCTGGTCAATCATTCCTCTCCATTTTAAAGATGCTGGCAGCAGCATGAAGTATGAAGTATGACATGACAGTATGTGCTTTTCCGAGACAGTCGGAGTATCAGTCACACATATAGAGTGTGAGAGAACAGATAAATATCAAGACGTGGTACATGCTTCGTGTGACATTACCTACGAGGAAAATCATGAATAAAATCTCTTTAATGTCTCACATGTTTCTTAGTTATTCAATAGTTCAATAGTAACATTTGTATCCAAATTCCTCCAAGATTACATTATCTGAACTATACTATACATGTTTGTTTTCTAGCTTTACTCTTACTGCATGCCATCAGTTGTTTCATTTTTCTATTTTTAATTTCAACAAGAAATGTCTGAGACAAAGTTGATACTACTGGTAACAGCAATTTGTTTATATAACCTGATAGATATGAGTTAAATTAGTTGTTCTGACATATCGCTTTTGTCTATGTGACAGTAATACACTCTGTAAATGGCATAATTCTTTGTTTAGCCAATCAGAACGCTCTGAGGCAGAGAAAGCTGAAAGTGCCAGTTTATGGTGCAA
>JAZGTI010011887.1:0-16225 GCA_036877585.1 Botia kubotai | reverse complement strand
TTTTCTCTGTGTCTGTCTGTCTGTGTGTCTGTCTGTGTGTGCTGTGTACTCGGCCTAAATATATCATACATGTAAAGCTGCTTTGTAACAATGACTTGACTTAGTGGACTTTCTTTGTGAAAGCAAAGATGAAGTTTGTCATTTTTGCCTTTGTAAGTTTGTTACAAGATGTTTATAAGATGTTTATACAAGATGCATACAGATCCATTTATATATGACAGATGCTTTTATCTAAAGTGCCTTCAGAACATACGTGTGTCTTCTCAAACCTGTGACCTTGGCATTCAGTGCAGTGCTGTACAGTTAAGTTACATGAACGGGTCGATTCCTAATTGATTTAAGTGCTACAGGCCTCTGAGTGAAAGAAACATGCAAGATGCATCTTTGATGCATTTCCTATTAGGTAACATTTGGCTTGTCTGTCAACAACACATAATAATGCAAATTAAGATTATGAGCCTCAAGCAGACATCTCCATTTAATCCCACTGCTGTCTAGAAGAAGCAACTGAGATATTCAAGAAATCTCATGTGTGTTTTTCTTTCTAATGGGACAGAACAATAGCAAAGACGTGGGCTTAATTAAAAGACGTGGGCTTAATTAGAAGACGTGGGCTTAATTAAGAGACGTGGGCTTAATTAAAAGACGTGGGCTTAATTAAAAGACGTGGTCTTAATTAAAAGACGTGGGCTTAATTAGAAGACGTAGGCTATGAGGCATGGATTAGTGTTTCTGTTCATGGTTGCATTTATCCAGAGTAAGCCATGAGAATGTGGAAGAGAATCCAGAGCCCTCCAGCAGTGAGAGAGACATGAACATCAGGATGTGAAAGGATAATGATCCAGCTGCTAACAGGATGTTGTCACTCAAGTCCAAAACCATCTGTTACTTCATTTGTGGTGCTGTAGACTCAATCCCTGTGTGAACAGGAAGTACCATTGAGAGTTTACTACACAGCAGGCATTTAAAGGAACAGTACACCCAGAAATGTGTGTCACAATTTCTCTCCTCCATGCAATAGTTTAGCACTACTGTTTCTGTACAGTGAAAGTAAATGTTGAGCAGGGCTATCAAGCTCCAGAAATGACAGAAAACACCTTACAAGTACAACTTACATCAAGACAGATGAGATCATCTGTTAGCTTTGTTTGACTGATTGATTATCTCTTCTACTGCTGCGCTCTGAAATGACACTGACATCACTTTCACCTGTACTCAGATGTGGCGTGTCAAAACGTGTCCCACCACGTGTCCACAGTTCACAGGACGATCAGAATGTTCCCAAAGTTCTTTTTCATCTCTCTGTGTGTTTTGGGAGAAGATGAGGTTAAATCATGACAGTTTATTTCTGGCTGTTTCTTTAACTGTCTTAAAACAGTCTCATAAGGTTTGCTCTTTGCAGGGATTAACTGAGAAGAAAAATGATTTGATTTAAACTGTCAGAATTTATATTCAAGCATTTTTATCTTTCTCATTGATTGGAGAGTGTAAGAATGTAGGTGGTTTAGCCCGATTAAACAAGCATTAAAATACCACAGCAAAACTGTAAGAACCCTTAATATCTACAGACCTTCACTTCAACCATATTTAGTTATGCAAGTTAGCTCTTATAAAGCCGTGGCTGAGATCTTATAGCTGCTATGATGTTCTCCACATAGGGCTTCATGAATTATAACGACTGGCTTCTTTCCACTCTCAGCAGATGGAGTGAGATCTGAGCGACACATATTCCATCACTCATGTGCTCTGAAGAAGGACGAAGGGCCCTGCAAGGCCATAAAGGACAGATTCTACTTCGACATTGACACGGGTCGCTGTGAGCCCTTCGAATACGGAGGCTGTCAAGGCAACGCAAACAATTTCGAGACCCTGGAGGAATGTGAGCGAATGTGTCTCGTGAACGGTAAGCCAGCGTGATGTTTACCTGACCATCTTCAAAGATGAATGAAGATAAACAAATACAAATATTTATGCCCATCTACAAGAAACTAGGCCTGAACAGTTTAAAAATAACCTTTAGATAGACTGTCTTTTCAAATGAAGACATATGCTGTGTGAAACTCAATTTCAGTTTTCACTCGGCGTGTTAGATGAACTGATCCAGAGTCATTTGTCATGACCATATTCCACCCATCTTATAAACGACATTCCAGATAAGAGTATCTTGGGTTCAATAAAACAAAGATTACTCATGCAGTCTTGAGCAATACGATTCTAGAGCCTCGTGTGCTGTTTAGTGAATATAGTCACAGGGCATGTTTAGCAGAGTATAATCACAATATAACATGGTTGCTGCAATGTTATCAAGGTAACATTCAGATTCAAATAAAGTGGGTGAGTAAGGCAGAGTCATCACTTTCAAATGGAGTTTGCCCCCATATCATGTTTAACAGCACCGCTGTTGACCAATCAGCATCCTGGAGCAGAACTATGCAATGACTGTAATCACAGATCTAGCACACATTCTGATATAACATATACTCTTATTTACTATGCAGGTTTTTCCAAATGCTTGTAAATAGGCCATAAAAACAATCTTATAATAGAGGTTTTGACACAGTTTCCACCCAGAAAGTGTCATTAATTATGACACAATGCAGGTCCATGAGAAACATGTGTACAGCTCGATACCCCAAAACTCTCCAACAAAGACACTTGTGTATGTTAAATCAAAATATATGAGCAGACAAATGCAGAGATACACGTCTTTCCAGGCAAAACAGTGATAAATACAAAGAATATTATGGATTTATTTGATCTTTATTATTAAGGATTAAATTGGTATTGAACATGCCTGACATGGAAACTGATTAATGTTGCCACATTCAGACTGTCCAGAGAGATGAAAGATGCCAGAGGAACAACCTGGTTATTTCAAAGAATAATGAAGGATCCTTGCGTCATTAAAAGAGGACAAATGTGCAGTTCACAGTGCTGTCAGGCCTGCTGGATTATTTACAGCCCCAGCTCATGATGGTTTCCAGCAGGGGTCTTTGTGAACTGGACGGCCCTGCAATGCCTGAACTCTGGTGCCTCCTGTGAGAGGTCACCACCATAATCAACACCAAACAACAGCCAAACAAGCCCTGGTCTCCTCACAGCCACAGAGTGGAAAAAATACAAACTTTCCAGCTTTTTTGGACAAACACCTCCAAGGACATGAGTACTCCAAAATGAATATGAAGCACTGCCAGAGATCCCCTGCAGGGACCCTGGAGGAAACTGACTGCTGTGTTTGGATTCTTTTGGTCTGCTCTCTTCAGCACATGCTAATATTTCAGCACTGCTGAATCAGTTACTGAAGACTGTGGTCACTCAGTATCATTTAATATTTCAGCACTGTTGAATCAGTTACTGAAGACTGTGGTCACTCAGTATCATTTAATATTTCAGCACTGTTGAATCAGTTACTGAAGACTGTGTTTCAGCACTGTTGAATCAGTTACTGAAGACTGTGGTCACTCAGTATCATTTAATATTTCAGCACTGCTGAATCAGTTACTGAAGACTGTGGTCACTCAGTATCATTTAATTTTTCAGCACTGTTGAATCAGTTACTGAAGACTGTGGTCACTCAGTATCATTTAATATTTCAGCACTGTTGAATCAGTTACTGAAGACTGTGGTCACTCAGTATCATTTGCTTTTTCTACAACTTTAACATCTCTAACATTACAATTATAAGAAAAGAGTCACCAGAATGTGCAGATCCTTTTTATAGAGCAGAAGGAAAATACTTAAATTAGGGATATCTGTCTCCATCTAGTGATTGAAGTAGTTAATGCACGTTAGGTGTGGTTTGTTTTTATCTACATGTGAGACAGACAAATAAACTGAATACAAACCCAGTGTTTGTTTACTAGAGCCACCCTGTCTGCACCTCTTTTATACTACAAGATGTATGAAGCAATCATTACAGCATTTAGATTAAGTTTCATTTAAATCCAATCATAAAGTTAATAAGAAGCTCTAATTTGAAATGTGTTATATTAATATAACCTGAAAGGGAGAAATTTATTTCTCTACAGCGGTTTGTCTCTGATCTACTAGCAGCTTGCTAGAAATTGGTCATCCGTGTCTCGAATTGAATCTTTAATTCTTTGTTGCCAGCTCAGCTCCTTAACCACTGAGCCACCACACATGAAACTGTCCTGCTCACATTCACTGCCTGATCTGTTACTCCAACAAGATTTTCACCTTACAGTGTCTACCCAGCCAGAGTCACATCTGAGTCCCTCTTGTGCAGTAGAATCAGTAAAGAGCAGCTTCAGTCTGTATGTTCTGATCAGCTTAGTGTTGCTCATCAGCTCCACAAAACCCAGTTTAAATGGAAGGAAGAAAGGAAAACAAAATACCCCGATGATTTCTCTCTGCTGATTGGATTAAAGCTGCCCTCTCCATGATGGATAGCCACTTCTGTGAAATATTTTAATTAGCAGGGCCATAAATAAATTCTGCATTACAGAGCAAAAAATGTGCATGCAAATGAATGGATTTTTGTCATTTGTGGAGCTTTGGAATCCAGCCATTAATTTATCAACAGGATATTGCTCTAGGTGGAGCTAAACTATATCCATCACTCCAGCATGTCTGTGGCTCATAGCCAGAGTGTTTGTTAAGGGGAGGGGTGAGTTGTTGCTGCATGCCATTGCTTTAGTAATCAATGGCAACATTTGTCTTGTTTAATTATGAAATACTCATGAGCTATATTAATATTTCAAGGCCTCTCTGTTGTGCAAATGTGTCATTATGTATATTAATTTTACATAAAAGTAATACAGAAGCACTCATGGTGTAACAGTTAGTCCTAGAAACCCCCACTGAAGACAGATTTACACACTTGTAATGATTTTAAAGGTGCTGCATGGCTGCATTAGTTGTTTAGCCACACATCCTCTCCTGAAAACCTAAAACATGTCACAAAAACACCATGTCAGCAAAACAAGCAAAATCATTGGCAGACAGAGGTCAGTTCAGATTGGCTAGTTTCAGAGGGCGGGTCACTTCCGTAGCGCTTATGCTTCTGTTTAGAAAGGACAAATCTTACAGAGAGTGATTTGTCAGGACACCAACGAGTTTTTATGCATGCTACTCCATAAAGAATTGAACAGCACCTATGTTTAATTCTAACGTAGATGACAAAAACGTTACAGTAAATGATTTACAGTCTGTTGTTCTTCTGTCATGTTTTTTAGAGAATAAGAGTCCGTGTCAGTTGGAGGACGAGCCGGGGCCGTGTCGTGGTTTGGTGCCGCGCTATTTTTTTGATAGCAAGAGTCGGGAATGCAAGCGATTCTTTTATGGCGGTTGTTTTGGAAATGCCAACAACTTCAAGAGCATCAAAGAATGCCATGCCAGATGTCAATGTATGTACTGTCAGCAAAACATCTCTCGTCTCTGCTGCTCTGATTAATGACATTGATTTTGAACACGCTCAGTGATTAAAGTCATTTGACTTTAGCTCTCGAGTACTGTGTCTTGAGTATAACACTTTTTGTTGAGACATGAGTTCAGCTCGGCGCAGTTCTTCAGGGGAACAAACCCTGGCAGCACATGAGACCGAGTGAATGATGACTGTGTTTGTCATTAAGGACAATATAACCAAAATATATAACAGTAAGATTAGCAAATAATCCATCTTGTGCTATCTTGGCTTAAATACAGTCACACAGTACACAGTTCTTTGTGCAAGTGTACATTTACATTTAGGCATTTGGCAGACGCTTTTATCCAAAGTGACTTACATTGCGTTATACTATACATTGTACAAGTGCAGGAAATGTGACATTTTTGACAGCAGGTGCAGCACTGGTTTTTATTGTCTCTCTTTAGCTGACTCAAACCACATGGATCTGAATGCTCCATCAAAACCTGTGGTGGAGGAACCTAGACCTGCTCCAGAGTTCAGCATTAAAGCTGGTGAGATAGACGCCTTACACTCGCTTACTGATATTATTGTCAGAACATATTTTCTATTATATCTGATACTTTGTGACAATGTTTGTTACATTTTGTATTTTTTGTTAAACTTTATACTGACACGGTTAATCTCTCTGTCTCTGTTGCAGCAGCTCATTTCTTTTGTAAATATTAATATTGTTTGTCTGAACAGTGTGTTATTCATTATATGTGTTTGATTGTTTTAGATGAAGTGCCTTTGAATGCATCAAGTGTGTCACTGCTTCAAGAGTCTCAAGCAGCTGCACAGGAAGCAGGTGAGAGCAGATTTCTTATTGGCTAATGGAATCAATAAATCACATACTGTTGTCACACGTCTCAGACTGACTGAAGAGAATGCACAGAACACACACTAGCCCTGAAGGAGAAGAGATCAGCTCTTATGTATGCACTGTGGTCTTAAATAAAAACATCGCTGTTACCGCTGTTAATGGGATCTTTTCATATCACCCCACATTTTCCCATTAGAGTGGTTTATTACATGAGCACAGCATTTAGTGACATGCTAGTGAATTAATGTGTAAGATGAAACTGTCACCAGGATTCTGTTTCACTAATGTATCATTAGTAAGTGACAGCTCTGGGTCCACCGTCATTTGTTCACAGAGGGTTTGAGATCTGTGGCTGAGATCTGTGAGAAGAGTGACTCAGAAGTTCATAATAATCACCAGATGTTCTAGCAGACTAACTACATGTGTACTTCACAAAGAATTCACTTTACAAAAGATGTTTGCCTGGTTTCTTCTCAAATAAATGGCCCTTGTTTAGTTATTTTGTAATGTGATGCAATGAGATTAATACATTTAGAATAACTGCTTATCTTTGGTACTTGTTCATTGTTTAGAATTTACTGCCATCTAGTGGCTCACAACCTTCTTGTACCTGCTGTAAACGTGTATGCATGATTATTTGTCACATAATTACGCATCTTTGTGCTTATTTAAGTGAAACTAAGATTGTACTGTTTAATTTCAGAGTTTAACCCCCCTGAGCTCTGCATGAGTCCAGTTGACCGAGGAGATTGTGACGGATCTGAGAGAAGATACGTCTACAACCAGAGAACTGGCAGATGTCAGATGTTTCGCTACAGCGGCTGTGGAGGCAACAAAAACAACTTCATCCACAAGAGACACTGCATGAAAATGTGCATGAAAGGTGAGTTACCTGAGGACCCGCGTTCAGTGTTTTTAAACATATATACATGTAAATGTTTCAAGTAAAAGTTTAATTCGTTTCAGAGTCAGTGTGTATGAATTGTTCTCTCTTTTAGATCATAACCTCAGAAGACAAATACGAATAAAGACGAGGAACTCAAACATCTTATTCCGGTCGGTTTAAGACATGCATGTCTTCTGATACTGCTAGCACCTCTCAGCTGAGGCTGTGACATCATCTGGATCATATCAGGGGTGTGATGTTTGGACCCTGAGAAGGGCTCACGGGGTGTAACTGATTCCAAATCATAAACTATCAACATTGTACACCAGAAACAGTTGAAATCACCATATTGTTGACACATTTGTGTCATGCATAAATCAGAGATAATTAATTTTAAGCTCAGATTTAAATATAAATACATTTTTAGCCTAGACTCTCTCTAATGTTTTTTTTGGGAAGAAGGGACTTTTTTAAATTTAAATTCACTCATCCTGTCATTACATGTCCTTCTGTAGTTAGTTTTTGCTACCTGTGAGCTATTTAACACTACTGAGTATTTATGACTGTTTTTAATGTTTTCTAATGGTTCTCTAGAAATAAAATCACTTTTATTTCTGTAATTATTTGTATTTTTAAATTGTTTCAGTGTTCAAACTAATAATTCATTGTCTTTGTATTACACCGATACACTCAAACGCTTCCTGTATACATGTCACAGCATTGTGTAATAAAATTGTGCAGTAACAAACCCAGAGTTGTGCGTTTAAGGTATTTAAAATATACCGAAAAGTATTCCGAAGAGAAAGAGGAAACGCGTGCTATACAATCTCACACAAGATGGCGCTGTGACGCTTAGCTACTTTCCCAGACATTTTAATCACCTATGTTAGTATAATTTTAATGGGCAATTTCGTTTTTTCCAGAGTAATTTAACACCAGGGTACGTGTGTGTTATAAAATTTTGTGAATATATGATCATTGAAGTATATACGTTATTAAACAGTATCTGGATATACTGTTTGATTTCCTTTACACAAACAATACATGCAGGTTTTAAGTGACATGACATGAATATGTGATTTTGAAAATAAGATATGAAATCCATTATAGTGTTCAAAAGTTACACACAATAAAACTAATAATACAAGGAAAGTGCTAGTGCGCCATGGAGGCGGGGTTAGCAAGTGACGTCACAGGAAGCTACTACAGCGTACAACCTGACAGGCGTCGTCATTCACGTCTGCTTGCTGCGCGTGCACGTTGCGCGTCTGCTGCGCGCTCTCGGCTACCACTGACATTTCCATACAGCGCGAGCTGATGGACAGTAATGACTGATTATTGTTTTAAATATCAAGAGTGCGCGCTCGTTTGAACATCTTCCGATCACACGTGGGATTTAAGATACAGGTAAGAGGATGACACAGAGAGCGACTGCTCAATAATATATATGGAGGGAATTTATTTATTCACAATCTGGTTCGGAGTCAGACGGGCTTCATGTTCAGCGCTGTTACTGAATGAGCTCTCGGGCTTGTAAATTAGTGCTTTTTAACGGAGACCAAAAAAATCGATTCGTCTTTTAAAGTTATTATACTGAATTTCTGGCATATCAAAATAGACAGTTTGGCTCTTGTATTACTGTCATTTGTGTCTTGTTAAAGTGTATGGTAATGTGTGAGATTAGACCTACAAGCCTCTCAAATAATAATATTACATTAAAAAACTTTGGCGTTACAGCTTTATTCCGCATGAAGGCATGAAGGAGTTTGTGCATAACGTGCGATATAACGCCATACAGAGACGCGTAACACAATTAATGTTAGACTGTTCATTTAAAAGCTCTCTATTCAGTAATGTGTATTGTTATGAATCAAAGAATCAAAGACAATAGCCTATAAAAGACCTAGAAATAACTGTAACTAGAAATACTGAGACTGTTGTCACTTCAGCACATTACTGACAGACAGGAGTCTCAGTAGAAATACAAACTGTGTTAATTAATAATGTTCATTAATAATCCAGATAGCCTTAGAATTAGTGTGACTTTTGGCTGCCTGGTTACATAAGCAGCACATGATGAACTGTTGATGAATCGTCGGGGGATTAAATGATCTTCTTTACATTTGTCTGATATGTCTGTGATGTAATAACACATGGTCTCTGTTTGACAGCCAGTACTGTATCTTCTGTTTTATGGTTTATACAGAATGTTGTCCTATCTCGTCTGCTTGTTTCTCTAATCTCAGATAATTAGCGGTGCTTGCTAAGACAAGCATATTGTTGCCCATTATGATTAGCAGTATGAAATACATTGCTAACAAGAAGGACTGGACTTTCAGAACACTGTTGGTGCTACAGAGAGGAGAGCTATTATTTTTGAAGCGACAAGTTGCAAGGAAATGCATTTATACTGTTTACCATTGAAGACATGGGATAAACTTACAGGGGGATTCAAATCATATGTAGGGACAAAAATATCTGGGGTGTCTTTTGACTTTAGCGAGTAAACAATCACCTAGCAACTGCCAAAACACCGTAGAAAACACCCAGAATATTCTAGCAAATGCATAATAACATTCTGGTGAACACAACTACAATCATGACAGCCAACTGCTTGCATTGCATCATAAAATGTAAACATCTCGCATGACCTCTAATATTTCATAATTAAAGCCTATAAAGAAAAGTGCTGGGGCATGACAGATTTGTCCTGTAGATTCAGCTGCATAAGCTTTAAAAATGACTGTTCACCTCTCAGGAGGCTAACTGGCAAACAAATTGAATTAAAGAGGATGTGTTACTTAGATCTCGAGAACGCCAATTACTTGCCCATAAAACATGTTCCAGTGATTCAATTATGTTTGTAAAGGGAATAATGGATTTAGTCTTGGTGTTTGAGAGTCCCAAAGCATGCATGTGTTGGTCAGTGTGGAGTGCTGCACTGGAAGGTTTAATGTCAGTGGAACAAAGCTGTGTTTCTGCTCTGATGACATAGCATTCAGTTAGCGTGCCATCACCATGGCTTACCCTGCACCTCTGTCACACGAATGCAGAGAGGTAAACAATACCAGAATGTTAGTGTAAATATAGGCATCACCATCCTGTCCTCTGTAGAAGAACACAGCACATTCATCTCTCTCAGCAGTATGCTTACGGTCCCACATGTTGACTTTACAGAACATGTGCAAGCTGCTCATTTAATCAGGTGCATGTGAACGCAAAACAATCCGTTAGCGGTTGCATATGGCCATAATGTGTCATGCATTTTATATTACCAGCAATATTAATGTAGTTCATGATTAGATGCTTTGCACTAATGCAAGAAAAGAAAAACATTTATTACGCTTCGTTAGTGCATGCTTTCAGAATCTTGTTTCAGCCATTAAACTGACATCAAGCTAATGGAGCAGTTTCATTTTCTCTAGAGTCATTAGATTTCATGCGTGTTGAAGTGAGGCAAGCCGGTTTATTACAGTCTCTTCTCTCATGTATCTGGAATCTTTTTGAAAAAGATTTTGATGGAGAAGTGCTACGGGTAAAACTTAATGAATAAGCTTTTACATAAGCGCTGTTAAACCAATCGACTAAACTGATATTTACCCATTTTAAAATGTTATGCATTAGTGTGTCCGAACGGCCAATCAGCAGGAGGTATCATTCGATATCTAAAATATATGTATTATGATATCATTCACTTAGTGTATCTGCCAAAAGTGGCTTTTATTCTGACATAATATAATAGAGAGGAAAAAGTAGGAGCATTTTCAATGTGGTCTCTGACTTTCGGAGCCATTGTCAGCTGCTCTGTAGATAAAACACATTTCTGGCCTTCATACAAGAGCCATTTGTAAAAACCCCTATAGATCCCGGCTTCCATATTGTCCTGCACTATAATTAATCACGGCTGTAACTGTTGCTGATGACACAGAGTGAATCTGAAGGACTCTGTGTGGGTTGTGGACAGTGGAAATATTGAGTTTAGAGTGCATGTTTCAAGCTGATGTATACTAAACAAACTGCCTTTGGCTTTAAGATTTATTTGCGGGGGGATCCTGTGAATTTATGTGCATGAATTGAAGTCCACCCACTTCCAAGTGGGTCAGTCTTGGGTTATCATGTGTGTGCCAAACGCTTCCTTTAAAATGGGATTTAATTTATCACAGAATGCTTTAGGCGCACAAAATGGAACTGTATCTTCCTCTTCTAATTTTAACACTAATCCGCCCCCCTCACCCCCCCCNATGGAACTGTATCTTCCTCTTCTAATTTTAACACTAATCCGCCCCCCTCACACCCCCCTAAAAGTTTTCTGCTTTTGTTTGCACCTCCCAGGCTGAAAGTTTTATCTGAGTTGCATAACTCATTGGAGCGCAGCCTCACATTCTAACCCATCAGTGTCTCTCTCTCTCTCTGCCATAAGAAGCGAGTCTCCTGCAGTTCAGGTTCAGGAGCTTTCACAAGCCTCTCTGCTCCTGAAGGGTAAAGGCTGCACGATTAAAAATAGGGGTGAATTTGATCCGGCTCTCGGTTTTATTTTGCTCTGAGGAATTTGAGGAGTGCAGACTGAGCAGAGCTCTGTTGTGATCGGGGCTCATGGTCTCAAGCCCACAACACAGAACTGACTGTCTGTACTCAGCAGAATGTCTCTGGAGATATCAACACAACATCTAAATCTAAACAGACAAAGAGTTAAAGAAATAGTTCACCAAAAACTCTATTAATAGTTCAGCCTTCATCCCATAAACCTGTAGAACTTCTTTTTTGAAGCTTCTATCATACAATGAGAGGAAATGGTGACCAGGACAAAAATCACCAACCTCTTCACAGCATATGTGGTTTGTGCTTTCTGAAGCTTTGTGTAAGAGCTTGGCAGCCCTGGTCATCATTCTCTGTCATCAGAAGATTCTTTTAAACATCCCTCTTTGTGTTCTATAGAAGAAGACATCATACAGGTTTGGAAAAACACAATGACACAGTGTTCATTTCTAAGAGAACTGTTGTAAATGTATTTACATGTGTTTGGTAACGTTTCCAAGCAGTGAGGTGGACAGGATGGCAAAGTTAATGTTTGTCACTGAGAACAGAATCACAAGAGGAAAGTGGTTCTGTTACTGTGGTCTGAGAAACTCCTCATGTCTCATATGTGTAGATTTGCTCCAGAAGAGTCATGTGAAAGGACAGGAGACCTCATTCATAATGGTCGTCATTTACAGAAACAAGCCTGTGCCTGCAGAACATTTCAAATTCAGAATAAGTGCATGTTTCCTTTATCACAAATCTGTCTGCACAGCACAGCTCCAGTTTTCTCGTCATTATCCTGAATCGGGGCATCTGTGATGAATGTTTTGGATAATACATTTCCTGTAAAAAGTGAAAGCTTTTTAAAAGTTACAATGTACTGTTACAGCCAAATGTCTACTCTGATTTTCAAAGTTATAATTTTTAATTGTTCATTGAAGCATGCATCTATATGCAGGTCATTTTAAGTGTCTGTAAATCTATGGAAAACTCTGTATTCATTCCTGGATGGATTATAGTTTATGCCTTGAAATAGCAGAAAATTTTGATTTACTCTGCAGGTGTTATTGTGGGGCAGCTTGTGATGGCCTTTATTTTTAATGTGTATTTTGGTTACTGAATGTGACTGGCTCGGACACCCAGTCTTATTGTTGTTCTGTTTGGGTTCTGTGTGTATCAGTTTGTATCAGAAGCCACACTGGTGGGATCATAATGGTCACCCGGGGTATCACATGTTGAGCTGTACGAGCTGGAGAAGGAAACGGTAGATCTGTTCATCTCACTGAACATTCATTAGCAGATTAGTCCAGGTAGCTGCTGTTTGGTGACCTGATTTAACAGATGTTGAGATAACGGGCAATTTTCTCCAGCTGCTACCAAAGCAGGTTTCAGTCTGAACACAACATTCCTGCCTGTTTGGTTTGGCCTATACTGTTCAAATTGTGTCTATGTTAAGTTGAAGAGCCTGCGTTACAATGGAAGATTTCACAACCTGTTTTGTAATATCATGCAAAAATCTGATGTTCACGTTTGCACAATCCCTCCACTGTAATTGTTACTGCAGCTGCTATTATACTGTATTACTATCATGATGTGACATTGAAATGGTCTTATACTGTAGAACTCTAATAGAAAGTGTTTGAGTGTCTGCTGTATATTACTGCTGGAGGATGACGATTAAGAAATGAAACTGTCTGAGAACTAAAAGAACTTAATAGTTTAACTAAAAGTTTTTGAGAACTTAAAAACTGTCTGAGACGACAGAGGACGACAGTGCTAAATTAACCAGAAAACAAGCATGTTTAAGACACAAAAATGAATCGATTTTTAATCGTTTTAAGGGGAGGATAAAATGCGATCCATAACTTTTGGTGTTGATTAGCGTCAAAGGCTAATGATGTCAAATGTGTGTCTTCAGTATCTTGGCATAAATTTATCTGTAAGTTGGTAGAAGCTTGATCGAGGATAAATGTTGTTTGTGCCAAACACAACATGTTGATATTTTTGCATATGGTTTGGCACATATAGTTCCTGGTAATATTATACATGCTGATGTTTGATCTATAAGGCTGTTTTTGTTTACTTCTGTACGATAAACAACACTGTTGCCACATTGGGTCACCACCATATGGTGCGCTCTTAAACAAAGGCAGTAATGCATTGGCAGGGCCGTGAAAGTGTGCAGACATCTCAGAGAAAGTTCTCAAGCTAACTATCCACCCACTCCAGCTTTTACACGACCTGCCAGCAGTACACAACACACAACAGCAGCTTTCTGTCTGACGTCATCAGCAGTTGTGCTGTCAGCATCTGTGTGACTTGGTTATGATTTGCTTTATGAAGCTTTACAGGCAAGTGCCCAAGGCAAGCCGTGAGCCAGCGCTAGCTTCACTCTTATGTTTGGCAAATGCACAGCAGCTGCAACCCACAGGGAGGCAAAAACCACACGAGTAAAACTGAGTTTAGATGCCCTGACAAAACAAACGAGTAGAGACAGTGTGTAAAAGGAGCGAGCAGCACATGTGGCCGTAGGGCTGCTACACGTGAATCAAGTGGCAGGTTACACTGTCAGCTGCAGAGACACCTGTTGCTGTTTTCATTGCTTGGATGAGAAAGTGGTTTTATTCCAGATTTAGTGTGCAGAGTTCTGTGAAGGTTGCCAGTCACAGAAAGAATGTGTTGCATTTACAAGATTAAATGTTTTATTCATACAATAAAAGACAAAAATGTCCAATATCTAAAATATATTAGAAGCTAGAAAGAATCCTCTGTCATGTTAAAGTGTAATAGGATATAAACGTTGAGGTAATGACATGTCTGTCATTATTTTCTTGCACTCATGTGTTTTCAGTTCTGTATGTTGCAGAAGAATCAGTATGTATGTAACTCATAACATAATCATAATCATCGTGTTCTTTGTCCTTTGACAGACATAATCATTTTTTTTTCCATGCAACAATAGTACATTATGAATTTTCAAAAACTGTTCTACAGAAACAAAATAGCAGCATATGAGTCTGAAACAACATGTAAATATTGACAGAATTGTTATTTTTGGGTGAATATATAAAATACAATATTTTGAGTGTTTATCTGCAGCACACAGTTGAGCAATACGAGTTATATGCAGGAATATTTACATCCTCATTTAGGTCTCTGGCATGTTGCTGAGTGATCAGATTAATGGCTGCAGGTGACATGGGAACTGTAAGTGAGCTGCTGTTGTTCTGGAAATAGGAAAAGTTAAATGTGAATGCTGAGGAGGAACTTAGACAGCAAGTAAACATCCTTTAGTCACTGTAGGAAGTTTACAAGCTTAAACTTGAACTTCCAAAATACCAGCACTGATAAGCCGAAACTGCCCACAGCCAGAGAGATTCTGAGCGAATCTATGCATGCTGCTTAAATGACTTGAAATATATTTCAATATATAATTATTATAAGATTAGCAACACACTTATTTTAGTTAGATTCAATGCTACAGGCTACACTCCTGGTTCATTAGTACATATATGAGTAACACACATCAAAGTCCTGTCACCTGATAAGGAATTAAAGGAGATCACCTGATCAACAGCAACCTTTTCTCTGTCTATTGATTGTAAATGTGATGGGGTAACACACAAGCCACAGTGTTTGTCATGCACAGACTGATGTTCTTGCAGAGAAGGTAACTGAATCCTTCTCCTTTATTATTAATGGCCCCAGCCTAGTGTTGTCAACAGCCGAATTATAAGAATTATAAGATAGTGTGACTTATTTTATAAGCATCCCTCATCCAGGTGGACACAGGTTTGAATAAATGCCTCATTTCCAGCAGACACAACTCTTAATACTGTTACATATAACAACATTCAAGACAGTTGTGTGCTTCTACCCTTATGGAACAGTTTGGGGAGGGCCCTGTTCTGTTCAGGCTTTAAACTGCTCCTATGCACCAAGCGAGATCCATAAATAAAAGTTCAGTGAGTGTGCATCAGAAGAACGTGTGTGGCCTGCAGAAAGTCCAGACCTGGACCTCACTGAGCACCTTTGGGATGAACTGTTATGCAGAGTGTGAGCCAGAGCTCATGTCTGACCTCACTGATGCTCCAGTGTCTGATGGGAACAAATCCCTGCAGCAGTATTCCAATATCTACTGGAAAACCTTCCCAGAAGACTGCACACTGTTAGGAAGACCTCAATGAATGGCCATGACTTTGTAATTCAATGCTCAACAAACACACAGATGTGATGTTTGGATGTCCACATGCTTTTGGCTACAGATTTTTGATAGTATAAGAAGAAGACGCTTTTAAAGTCTTAAGAGTTTTCAAAAAGTTGAACTTGGTTGAACCTGACCCAAGAAGCAAGTTTACATTAAACAAATATTTTTAAAAAATCAAAGGTCTTCAGAACACCTATATCTGTGTCAACGTCACACAGCAATTTTGTGTATTTAGCGCAAATAAACAAATTGCTTATTGGAAACGTGTACGGTTTCAATCCAGTCTGATACATACATACAAAAACCAACTATTATAAAAATATAGCACAATATCAACAGAAGACGCATCTCAACAGATATCAACAGAAGACGCATCTCAACAGA
>JAZGTI010011886.1:3211-16226 GCA_036877585.1 Botia kubotai | reverse complement strand
ATCCATCCATCCATCTATCTACCTATCTATATCTATCCATCAATCCATCCGTCTGTCTATCTATCCATCCATCTACCTATCTATATCTATCCATCAATCATCCGTCTGTCTATCCATTATCTATCCATCCATCTATATCTATATCCATATCCATCCATCCGTCTGTCTATCCATTATTTATCCATCCATCTATACCTATATTCATTCATCCATCCGTCTATCCATCTACCTATCTATATCTATCCATCCATCCGTCTGTCTATCCATTATCTATCCATCCATTTATATCTATATCTATATCCATCCATTTGTCTATCCATCCATCATCACCCTTCAATCCAAACCTTTTGCAGACAGATAAGTTCAGCACCCACTATAACTGAAGAGTGCACGTGAAACAGCGTCATTTCCCAGAGTTCTGTTCTTCACAGGTACAACAATGAGGACATTTCCCTGTGCATCCGTCACGGGCTGCCAAATGCCAAATGTGTTTACACTGCTCAGGCTGTTTGTTTTGTCGTTCAGTTTTTCATTTTTGACAAACTCATCAAGGAAATGACTGTTCGTAAATCTCAGGTATCAGCGGTGGAGGGCTACTGCTTTTATTTTCCATATGGAAAAGAGAGAGAAAAAAAGCTGAATAAAGACAGACAAAAAATCAAAACAAACGCCCAGACACAAGGGACAGCCCAGACTGCACTTTCTCTATTTGGGCTCCATTCCTGGGTAGCACAGGCAATGGAAAGTTCTGGAAATGTAAATCTGTTGGGTTAAAAATACAGCACATTAATGTGCTCCACATGTGGCACTCTGGCAGAGGGAGGGATATTTTGACGGCGGAGAGGGGAAGGAGGAGGGAGAGAGGGAGGGATGGAGTGGTAGGTGGGTTTTTCTATCTGGAGAAGAGACCTACGCGTTATTCAAGGCTGCTGTGTGACTTGAGGACAAAGCAGAACATTTTTTTAATGTGTATATTTTACATGCGCAGTTTCTAAACTGTACGTGCTGTTGTGACTACACACATGTTGGAACAAGGTGTGGAGAGAGATGGGCTGCTACCATGTCAGGCATGAGGGTAAAGGAGGAGGTTAAAGGTGAAAGTTCACATAAAAATCATTCCATCGTTTACTCAGCCTCATGTCATTCCAAACCTATATCACTTTAATTGTTTCTGAGGAACACTAAAGAACATATTTTGGAGTACGCTGGTAACCAAACAACAGTGGAACCCATTGGCTTACATTGTTTGGACACAAAATCACAGACATTTCTCATCTTCTTTTGTGTTTCACAGAAGCAAAAAGTCACACAGGTTTAGAATGACTTGAGGGTGAACAAATGATGGAAGAATTTTTATTTTTTGGTGAACTATCCCTTTAATATTATTTCTAAATACCTTTTCCATTGGAAAAAAAATGGTATTTCTTTTGTCTTCTGTACTAGCTTAATATGCAAAAAAAGCTATAAAGCAGCTATTTGTGGGCCGTTTTCCCTGCAGTGAAATGACTGTGGTGCTAAAAAAACGTCAATTTAAATTTTATATTTAAAGGTACCGTATGTGATTTCTACACGTCAGTCTCTGCCGGTTTGCCTCCTATACAGTATGCATGAATAGGACTAGTGTAATCCACATTGTAGCACAATGAAAACAGTAAACTTAATGGAACCCATGCATGTTTTTTTGCTTAATATTACCCACAATTCCTTGCAGTCACAGCATTACAACTCAATACTGGCTTCCTAACTTCATACTTTAAAGTCTATTTTACTATTATCAGCATCTGACAAAGTTTTCCTACTTTAAAAATGACCTAAATTGGGATTCAGCCTTTGTTCCAATAGTTTTACCTTCAGAAAATCCCAGAGGAAAATCAATTTCAAAACAATTCCTGTTCCTCATTCACACACACACACACACACACAACTGGAAGCGTGTCCTCTACCTTGTGCTCTCTCCACAAACACCACCTTGGAATCGGGCTGGAAGTTGTGCCCGCTGAGAAGCATCTGTTCCCCTCCTGAGGCGCCACAGCTTTCCACACTCTGTTTATCCACGAGGGGCAGCTCCTGTGCTGAGCGCTGGGCTACAGGGAGGGAGAGAGAGAACAAAAGAGAGGGAGAGAACGAGACAGAAAGAGAGAGAGAGAGAGAGAGAGAGAGGGGACAGAAAGAATAAGCAAAATGTAACAAAAACTGTCAAATCTCTCCATGTTTACAGCTAGTAAAGGATTACCTTTGAGCGTTACTATAATTGTGGTTGAAATATTCAATGAGGTGCAAAGGTGCACTGTACATTTTGAGATTTTAAGGTTTTAGGATTCGAAAACAAGCAAGTTGAGATAAAACAGTATTCATAATTCAGGATTTTTCTAGGCCACAAATCACATATAAAAACGTTGTCATTTGTGACATTGAGCATGTTTCAGCTTTTATTCCGCTCAAGCACACAAGATGCTCTTTGGAAAATTCTCAAACCAGGCTGGGATAAACATGGATCATCAGGTTTTGCACAAACATGTGCAATCCATGCCAACTCCAGTCACTAAGGCAAAAGGAGGACATACCAAATACTAAGACATCGTAAAATGTTCTGAAGTGATATTTAACTGTTATGCGGATAGTATTTGTAATGATTCAAAGCATTTTCAACAGTGATCCCAGGTTTTTGGACCCCTTTGTATATTTAACGTATTATAAATTAAAAACTGTACACGCCTTTTCGGCCAACATTACATGAACATTCAACATCAATTACACTAAAGTATTTCAGTTTTTACTCTCTAAAACACCCAAAAGTGACATCTCATGCAGAGCCCTCTGATATATTCTTTATACGCCTCGTGTGTTTAGCTTTTAACTGGCTATAATCCCAAAAACACTCACATTTTATGAGCTGTGCTCATTTCTAGTGATATTTCTGATTACCTCATAGCTTTTGATTGGCGATGGCAATTACCGAAGTCAAAAAACGAATTTATTTAACGGGGAGAATCTGTTTTTGAAAAATTGATTCAATCCATCAGGACGATTGAGGCCCATGATCAAGAATGCAGAGGACTACACGCTTGCTACTCACAGCACTCGATGGGGTTGGATGCCGCCTGAAGGGACACTGTCCTGCCATTTGGTTGGTTGATGTGGACTCGGAACACCATCCTCACGCGTGTGTTTTTCCGACCAATGTCTGTCTCTCCCTTCCGGAGTTCAATGTCCGAGTTCCGTAGCTTGAGAATTCCAGCGCAGTCGATTCTGTGACGAAGACAAAACGTTAATGTTTGAGGGACAGACTCAACAAATCCTCTCAAAAGTAAAAAACAATGTACTAAATATTATCCGACGGCTGTTTAATAAACATTTCAAAACAGGGTAAACGTTTAACTTATTGCCCATTTTAGAATTTTTCATATAATTTCTGCCACAATTGGAATTCTACTCAAATTCTACCCTGCATAAATAAATGCCCTTTCTTACTCTCTTTCTTCCTCTCTTTATTTTTCTTTCTCGCTATTTTCAATTTATGCACCTAAGCTGGCAGAGTAAATCCATAAATCCATTGGCAGATCCATAAAAAGTTTACTTGTCCTTTAAATATACAAATCTTTTGAGTACTCCAGAAAGCCAACGCCATAAATACATATTTAGAGCTTGTCAAAGTTTTGCACCACACTGAAAGACTATTTAGGGCCACAGCCTTTATTATCTGTTTGTAATCCACCTGAGTGAAATGAACCTTAAAGTTTTAGATTCTGGCGAAAACAGGAAGTCTGAAAAACTGGAGAAATAATCACAAGCATGAGTCGTCCGTCAACCAGCACGGATTCTGGAGCGTCAGATATTAACAGTCCCATGTGTATGTGGTGAGGGTGAGCACACTGTGTTCCTGGTGTTTTGAAACGGAGTCATCATGATATACAGTTTTATGAACTGAGGTAAGGAGAAATCCGGTTGTTTTGCTAGTTGTAATTCATCATGCCTTTCATTTATTCCCTTTATAATGTGTAAACTCAGGCAGTCTGTGGGCAGAGCTCCGTTTAAAGGACTGCTAGTCCAAAGCAAACTTTGTATACACGAAAAAAAATCAAATTTACTCTCATATCAAAGAAAGTGAAATGAAATACGAGAGAGCAAATTGGTTCTTCTGCATCCTCACGGGGGCTCCGCTGTTTTTTGGCTACGCTACAGAAACGTGACAAAGTGGGAATGTTTTTCAGAAAGTTCTGGAACGAGATCCACGGGGGGTAAGGTTTTTTTGCTAACTTAAGTGTTACATCCATTACCGAGCGAGGAGAAGAGTGCTGAGCTAGTAACAACACAACCGCCTGGCTCACAAAACAGACCCCAGCGCCCCGTTATGGGCTCCACGCGACCAGGGGCCTCCTGAAACACGAGCCCTGGAGCTCAGACAAGGGAAACCCGCCGTGGTGGGACTCCACAGCGAGCGTGCGAACGCAAATACAGACGTTTGCCTAAAATTGCTTTCGCTACGGGGGGAACAGTGGTGAAACGAAGGGGTGTCTAAACAATCCCTCTCTCTTTCCTGTTCTTCCGAGACATGCACGCACACATGCATACTCACATGGCCCTCATGTTACTCTCGGGCAGCAGCGGAATCTCAAGAACTTTGGTGTTGGACTGCATGACCTCATGGCTCGGGGTGGACACGGTCTTCCCGGTTATTCTGTGGACCTGGTAGAAGGCGTGAGGCCGCAGAAGACGGTCATCGGCTGTCCCGATAAACAGCTGCAGGGTCAAAGGCTCGCTCTCCATGTAACCATGAAGCTGAAAGACAAAGACACTCATTTGGACTAAAGCCGACAGCATTTTTTATTTGATTATCTGGTTCCTCCATATTCTGATCATCGTTTGATGAACTGTTGCCATGAATAATATGTAAACGTCTTTCTAAAATAAAATGCCGGTTATCTTCTGCTATTCCCAAATAGCGCAGTTTCGTAAATACGCCCGCGTTCTGCGTATTTTGAACGCAGATCAGTTGTTGAGCAAGTACATGACAGATCATTGTTCAAAACAGTCTCCTTACCTTACCCCTAAGCTGTCGGGTACGATTGTCAGTTTGACTTCATTTGACTTTAACATACATAATGAAAAGTACATAACGTAACCCGCAATTTTATGTTTCAAACAGAGATGGCGTAGAGAGGCGAAAGTTACGAATTGCAGCTTTCAGCTAAAATACAGTTTACAGAGATATCAGGATTTAAAGGTAAAACGCATTTGGTCTAAACACTGATGCATAGAGCTCCTCAAGGAGGGTGGTCAGCATCTGTGGTGAAAGGGTTGGACAAGCCTGTATATTTATTTAAGTGGATATGTTTGAGCCTGGCATTTGTGTTTATTCAGGCAGTAGGGAGTGCACAGGCCAGAGAGAAAGATCAGCACGGAGCAGTCCGAACAGCCTCCCCCCTCTTCATTACATTATCACCCACTAGAGGAATGCCAAGACTCTTTCCGCCCATGGCACGGAGCTCAAGAGGCAAACAGCTGCACCTCTGAGTTCTGTGGGTCAGTTCTCACCCACTCAAGCTCTCAGCCTCCTTGGCAGATCTGTGGTAGATGAGGGGAACAGCTTAAAAAAGCGTAGATCTACACCGTCTCCTATGAAGGAGACCAGACACAGTGAGCGAATGTTTACTGGAAAAGGTTACGTTGAGCAATCTATCTGCACTTCAAAGAGTCATAAAAAAACGTAACTGGTTGCGAACCTAACTAGCAGTACTGAACTAAAGGGTGATACAGATGATGGTAGCAGGTCAACGAGATAAAACTATTCCGGGTATTGCAAATGTGGAAGTGCTGCTCATACAAACCAACCTATATTTAGGGATTTCGTCACTTCTTCCAGTTACAGTGGTGATTTTTGTTGACAGAGCTGTTCTCGGAGCAGTTTGATTCCCGAGGGACTTAAACGCAGACGTGGAAGCACATAGCTGTGGTACGGCAGGCTTACTTCACAGGCTACACACTCGCGTCTACCGTCAGTCCGTGGCGCATGTGGTCAAACTGCATTCAGGATACAAAAAATTGACAGAAACCACCAGGAACCCAAGAGGGGGAGGAGGGCGAGGGAGAAAAAAGAGAGACGGGGCTCTAGCAGTCTCGGTACAAAAATCCAGACCACCAGAAACCAGCAAACCCCAGTAAAGAGAGAGCAAAGGAGAGGGTGGGCCTCTAAGACTATAGACTATCTGAGACTATATACAGTGACTTAAAGTGATAGAAACACAAAGGTGTTTTAAACACTGAAAACATCCACCAAGGAGACCATTTTTAGTACTGTACACTTACAGAACATGCACAATCTTTAATTCGATGTTCTACAGGATGAGACAAGCTTGTTTGTGGGTCTTTCAAACACTCCCCTTCACTCGACGGCCAGAAATGTGTGCAGCAGAGATCGGACGCCTCCACACGATGCTGTTGCATATGATGTCAGTGCAGCACCCAGACCTTTCGCTAAACAAAAGACCGTCTGTGTGCTAGGCAGGAAACTGCAATGATTTTTTTTTAAAATGAGAGGACCTTGTTTTTTCAGACGAGACTCGCACAGAGCCACGTGTTCAGAATCATTAGCACCTCGTTAGGTTGAATTAAAGCACTCAGCTTGCACAGATGTGTTTTGAAGGTTGAGCTCACTGGCTGTCTAGAACAGTGGTTCCCAAATGTTTCTGGAGAACCCCAGCACTACACATTCTGGATATCATATTTCAAACCAAGTACACCTGATTCAAAACACCAGTATGTTAGCAGAGTGTTCTAAAACCTGAAGTGGGAGTTTCAGATAATGGAAACATTCACATTTAAAAGGAAAGTTCACCCCAAAATATCATCATTTACTCACCCTCATATCATTCCAAACTTATACAACTTATTTTAAGGAATATCACAGTGGTTTTGTGTTCATACAATGGAAGTCAATGGGTGCCACTAACGTTTGGTGAGTAACGTGCCACGTACAAAATATCTTCTTTTGTGTTCCTCAGAAGCAAAAAGTCACAACTTTGGAATGACATGAGGGTGAGTAAATGAAAAAGAATTTTCAAATTTGAGTGAACCATCCCTTTAAGTTCCAACTTTAAAGGATTAATTCACCCCAAAACGATTTTTTCGTGTCATATTTTGGTGCCAGTCGGCACAATTTTTCATTGAAATTGATTCATTTGCTGACACTCTTGGGTGCTTTATTAGCCATTAAAGTGAGTCATAATTCTCTGACATTGTGTTAAATTCTTCCAACCAGATCATTAAATTTATCTTTGTTTTGTTTTCTTTAAACTAATCCTTTAACAATTCCGAGTCTTGTACAGAAAGTTTTGCAAAGAAGTTGCAGAGCCTGTGGTTTGCATAGTCCAAGAGTCACATCCAACCACAGATACGATGTTTGGGAACTCTGCAACCCATTTAGGATGATCTGCAACTACTGTATCTTGCGCAGAGAATAGCCGTGATTCAGCTGCAAAGCAAAGGAGGTGTGTGAGTCACCAGCGTCTGCTGAGTTTAACGGCCCAGCATTAAGACACTGCGGCCTTGTCAAATATCAAGTTGTTCACTCATGCTTCCTGAGACGCACGTGTCAGTATAACCAAATCCTATAAAGGACAGTATCTCAACATGACTAGTGAGAAAACAGACATAAGGAAGTTCCCTTTGGCCAAAGGTCTGCTTTGAAAATAAACTAACAAAAAAAAAAACAAGAGTGAAAATAAACCACGGCACAGGAAGATGATGTTGTGGGGTGTGGCGTGTAACTGTACAGTTAAAAATAAGCCGTTTTGTGAGGGTCTTCCCTTTGCATGCGAGCTGAAGCATTGAAGGACGCATGTTTATCCGCAGTACATTTACCGCAGTTTACTCGACAACTTCCCCTTTTCATGCATCAGCCTCGAGTTAAATTATGATCTTACTAGCTTTCCAGTTGCTACATCATCCCTGCTTAAAATATAACACACTGCCTGCGTAATAACAGGTTGCTATCTAGTTAAAGGAACAGTTTACAGAAAAATTAAACTTCTTCCATTATTTACTCACCCTCATGTAATTCAAAACCTTAATTTTTTTTTGCTTTTGTTCCTCAAAGAACAAGACATTTTCAAGTAGTTTGGTAAGCAAACAACAGTGGCACTCATTGACTTCCATCGTATGGACACAAAAACCACAGATCTTAAAAAAAATCTTCTTTTAAGATATCTTCTTTTGTGTTCCACAGAAGAGAAAAAGTCATACAGGTTTGGAATGACATGAGGGTGAGTAAATGATGGAAAAAAAATTGTTTAGGAACTTTCCCTCCTCCCTTAGGAACTCCTGTTAATGGCTCTGGTTATGAACGTATACCTGGACCACTGGATGTCCTCCTGCCAGTGCTTTGACAGCCCCTCTGCTGCCCTCAGTCTCGTAGTGAGCTCGGTGATGGGATTTGGGTTGAACATCAATCTGTAGGCTGTAGGGCCCAGAACTCGAAGGCAACTGCCAGTCAAGCGCAGGCAAAGATGGACTTCAGGAGGAAAAAACAGAGTTCAAATGTGAGACAAAAAGAGAAAGGGATCATTGGTTAGCATGGTTCAATGAACAAATGACAACAACACTGATCTAACCAATCATGTACCAATTATCTACCTCATGTAAGGCTTTGGCTTGGACCAGTATGGGTGTTGGGGAACATCCAAGAAGCCACTGCAATAGGTCTCTTTTTTGAAGGGCAGACGTGGTGAGAAGTCGTCCTGGCAAAGCTCCAGAGATCCGGTCTCCTCTCCACCTGGTTCTACTTTTAGGTTCATTGAGGCGTTGTGCTCCACACTGGTCTTGCGGGCCTTCAAAGGGATCCCTTCCCCAAGATCTGTTAATCCGTCAGTGGTAAGGGCGTTAATGGCGGCGACGATGGCCGAGTTGGTGTACTGATTGGTATTGGGCAGCCAGGTGTCCTCTGTCACACTAAGACGGGGCGACGTTTGTGGCGACGGCCCTGGCGATTGATTGGGCGAGTATGGATGATACTTGTGCGACTGACTGCCATTAAAGCTGTACTTCCGTTTACCACCACAAGGGGAATTTGGTCGCGATCCTCGCGGGCCCATCCAGTTATCGTCAGTGATACTGGTACGGGGAGAACAAGATGGAGAATGTCTTGGAGAAGCACCTAAGGTGCAAGACTGCAGCGACGAGGAACCTTTGGGGGAGACGCAGGGACTCTGCCAGGGAGAGTTCTGCGGTGAGTTGTCATAGTTATATGAGAAGCCCGACTCGTACGATGATGCATCCGAGTGGCAACTACGGGACGACACGCTGCTCGCTGGGCTGAGGCAGGTGGGGTCACGATAACCATCGACGCTGGGCAATGTTAATGTCACAATGGAATTGACTCGCTTGGCAACAGGCATGCTGTTTTCCTCTACTTCATCCTCCGGGAACTGGCCGTAAGCTGTAATCTCAATTCGTGGACTCTCCAGCGTTGGAGCTCCGTTAGACCGAGGAGCGGACGTTTGGAAGTAGCCCACCGAGCTCATGTCATCTTGGGGAGAGAAGGACGGCTGACTGATGGAAATTGACAAAGAAGCGCTGGTCTGGAGGTTGTGGTACTGGGATGTTGGGCAGGGGTTGATCAGAGGAAGGGTGATGCTGGTGTTTGGGACATAGCTGTACGCATCTGTGAGGTAAAATAGGACCAGCGTTATCACATTTCATTAGATGACATCATGGTAATGATATCTATATAGTTAACTTGTATCTATATAGTTAACTTTTATGGTAACTAAAAGTTAACTATATAGACACAAGAACTTATATGTGCAAAACACACACTACTACTTTATGATTGTAAAGAAAAACTCTCTCTTTCAAGTAATAACCGAGTGAAGACTATTAGTGGTTAAAACCACGCTGCAGAGGAAGCAAGGTGAGTGATACACAAATACCAGTCCAAAAATAACAAAGCGTTAAAAATACCTTCCTGACGACAAAACCAGACGGAAAACCAACACACATAAGCAATCTTCATCTAAACACGAGGGCAAATATTTGCTAGCATGCTATACATATGTTGAGACTACAGAGGAGTGCAACGTTTCTGTGACACGCAATGTGATCGACACAAAACGAAATGTCTCGTCAGCCCCCGATCAAAAGAGAAATAAAGCAAAAGAAAAGCGCCGAAGAACTACAGCCTCATAAAGAGAAGTTGAATCACTGCCACTTTAACATTTTAAGAGCACTTGTAGCTTATCCAGAAACTTTTTTAACATTTTAAAAGCCGTATTTCAACGCAATGCTCTATTAAGGTTGCTATGTCTGCACGGCCATCCATTTTATTGACAACAGAAATGCAATATTTTGAGATTCATTTTTTAACGAGAACTTAAAGTGATCGTTGCAAAACGGAAAAACTGCAGTTGAGTCGAGTGAGTCACTGCAGTTAGTCAAACCTAGTGGAAATAGATGTACGTTAGTCCAAACTGGCTCCCAGTCACTGGCCCTAATTGCAATAAAATACAAACACAAAAAAATTGCAACTATTTCTCGAATACTGATTGACAACATGGGCGGGGTTTCTTGTGCGAGGCCCCGCCCATAGAATCTCGAAAACGTGACCACAGCAGCAGCATCATGAATATTAATATCCTGCCGTACTAATGTATGTCCCGCTTTACGAATGTATATAATTCATACTATATATTTGTACGCAAGACATAAGCACGCATTACACGAGTCTGAGAGACCAGTAGAAGCCATGAGAAAGTTATAAAATAATACTGACTAAAAGTAGGCAATTTTAATCACCAGAACTGATATTGTATTAGGTTCTTATTACGAATCATGAACTTTAAAGCGTTTTCCTGTGAAATTTTGCTAATCTAAACAGCCTCCTACTTCTTAGACTTCGTCACGCCCACCGCTCCCGTCTGCAGTCTCTTTTAGACGGAATAGTGCACTCATTCAGTCCTTAGATTAAAAATAACCACCATTTCAACAGGCGAATAATAATATAAAGAACGCTTTAAAATCGACTACCGAGAGCAGAATGGTACGTGTATGACAGACGACAGGTAAACGCACAAGCAAACAAGTGCATACACAAGTAACAAACACAGTGAAATAATATGAACGCTTATTATAATGACAGACTAACGTGCGAGAACTACGACAGCGTGCACACACGCGTTTGTGGTTGTATAAACGCGGAGAGAACGCGTTACCTTCCTCTGCGGATTTCATGCTGTCGGCTGTCGGGTGAACTCTCGGTGAAGTTCAACGCACTTTCCCAAAGACGCACGACTCTCCGATCTGCCTTTTATTTCCCAGTGTAATAAGGACGCGGGTACCTGTGATAAAAAAGGCGCTCACTTCAGACGCAACAAATGTGTATTCCAGTCACGGCTAAAACTGTATAAATGATTTCAGATCTGAAATGGGTTCAACGTGCAACGCTTGCAAAGGCGCGTGCGATAACAACGCAAAAAAAAATGAATGTGAATTATATTTTCATATAGTTACTCTAAGTCGTTATATTTTCTATACTGGACTTGCATGTTAGTTTCCAGGGGTTCTGGTGACGCACTGCTTTGCGATGGAAAGGTCTGTGTGTCTATATAAAGCCGGGAAACACCTCCGTGTGGCCCCGCCCCTTCACGGAGTGACGCAGGCACCACGTCTCGGACCCAGCAGCAGGAGAGGAGAGGGATTCTCTCCTCTCCACATTTCCAGATGTGCGGAGCAGCTGAAACCGCAGGGCGAAGGGTCCGGCGTCTACGCATGCGCAGACCCGGGAAATCAAACGCAGCGGTTTCGCCAAACGGGTTCGATTAAAGAAGCCATTATTACGTTAATAATTTCCATTGTCCCGTTATTAGAAACGAGCGGCGCGTCCGTGAGACGTCCCGCATCGCGTAGCAACTGCTGCGCGTTGATACAGATGGAATAAACAGACAGACGGTCGTGAGCCGTTTTATTTAGTACATCGCAACGCAACGGGATCTCAAAATCACAAGACGCTGTTGGCAGCTTGGCCAACTATGATTTCGACTGACAAATTTCCAGAAGGGCGCGATTCGCTGTGGTCGCCGAAATTATCCAGGACTTTTGGAAGCCAAGAAATGTTGGCGTCCAAAAGCTACTGCGCTTGACACAGAGCAAGAGGAATGGGTAAAATTACAGTTACGATCACTAAATTCATCACAGTTTCTCGTCAAGCACTTTTCTTGCGCAAATGACGATAAATCAGAGCAAGTTAAAAAAAAAATATTAGGAAGCCATCAGGTGTGAACGACCCACTTTGGCGTTTGGCCGTATATGTTAAACGCAATATAAAGCGAACAGTAATAAATTGTATAGTTAATGCTAACATAAAAGCCTAACATGCAAACACATTTACTCCGGTGCAAATTTCTCAGGCTAGTTTATTTTTGAATGTAAATGATTTAGGCACATACCATAAACTCTTGGCTGCAACCAGCTATTTAACATTTCCACAGTTGTTGCCCAGGATGAAGAAATAAAAATAGCGTATATTAGAGAGAGAGAGACAGAGAGTTAATATAGAAACACGTTTTATGAAACAGCCGACATGAGCACCAATTTAAAGTGTGACCAAAATTAATTCTATTTTCAGTCGTTGCACAGAAACATACATATAAAATGGGCAAACAGATGTCTTTTTGATGTACGTATGCTTTTTTTTGCAGTCTCTCTAATGACCCGGGCATGTTTTGAAGTAGCTACACAACATTTTCCCCCACTAAGAATTTATCTTATCGAATAACAAGCGGGCCAAATAACCCTCCACCGGCATACTCAGGATGATACATAATTTCATCAGAAACGAGTGCACTTATGAAACCCAAGCTGTTTCTTTCATCATGGGAACATGGTAATTGTGCCTTTAGTCTTTAGTCTACTCTCCTCCTGTTGTTCTATGGGTCAGATGTATTTGTTTGACCTCATGGAAAGCTCTCACCCTGTGGTTGGGGGGCCTTAAGTGGGCTCTGGGGGGAGGGGGCAGGTCTCAGGG
>JAZGTI010011885.1:0-16227 GCA_036877585.1 Botia kubotai | reverse complement strand
AGAATATGCAGAAGACTTGCAGAATCTATCAAACTCAAGCAACACTTAAACTAGTTTTCCCTAAAGCTTAGACCGAAAACAGTTGTAAAGGAAACTAAGGGTTGATTTGCAACCTCTGACTCTGGCAGTCCACTGGGATCTTGTCACCTTGATAATTCACAACCATCTCCAGTAACAAGCCAATAAAGTGTGTACTATTGGTAGACAACCACAGGCAATTTACAGGTGCCTTTCCAAATGCTACTTGTCACCCTGGAGGAAACACGGTTAACATTACTAACAGAGAAAGTAGTAGAACAAATTTAGACTAATGATCTCATCCCTTAACCTGACATTACATTAATTTAAGTAGAGGAGCCATATACCCATAGACTGCAAGTACATACAGTGATGTTTTTCCACTGACCTTGTTGCAGTGCATTATAAGATAGTCTTCTCTGAAAATAATACATGTGGCTGCTTTAGGTCAGAAACATACTTTAAGGGTATGGCCAATAACAAAGTAGGGCCAGTACAATGAGGGTGGGGCTAGCTTGCATGATGCTGCAAAAATAGAAACCAAAAAACAACAAAGACAAACCTCAGAACTCAAACAACAGAGTTATGTGAAAATGAGTAATAGAGTTACCTTTAAATATCTGTGTCAAATCAAATGTGTTGCATTATTGGCTTTGCCACAAGCTATCTGAATAACACACAATTACAAATTGTGTTTTGACACATTTTGAAAAGCAACAGCACATTAAAACTTGCTTAGTTAAAAGCATTTGCATTAAAGTTCTGGCAAAGTGCCTGTTTCAGGCCTTTGAATTTAACCAAAATAAGAACTGCACAGACAGACAATGAATTTGGTTAAAAAAAATGTATAATATATAAAGCCATGGGACTTGGCTGAATTTCAATCTCCAAATGACTAATGAGACAAATATGTTTAAATATAAACCCAGTTAATTACATGAACAGAAACCGTTTTCACTGCATCTTTCAGTCTGTCTGGCTCCTCCTCTCTCCAGCTGTATAAAGCAGAAAAAACAAGCTTGAGGAAGCACATCATCTGCTCAGCCTTTTGGAGATGGAGGAGGAGGGTGAAACATCTGCGCAGTTTCAACAAATAGGTAATCAAAAATCAAGTAAATAATGCAAATATCAAAAACAAAACAACACCCCTTCTGCTGGTCCTATCTCAGCTGAAGGGAAGCTTTAATAAAGAGCCCGATGTAAATGTACATCATCAATGATTATTCCAGTGAGACACACTACAAAACCCATAATGCACTAATTTACTAAGATCCTAAATAAAGAGCACTAATTTGCTTGTGCAATTGCTTGTATGATTTGTGATTGTAGCAAATTGTGTGTGCACTTTTGCGGGTGATTTACTGAGAATAATTGTACAAATAGTACCACGCATAAACAGGTTAGACACACCCATGCTTTTGCATTAGGTAATACCAAACATTAAATTTACATACAAAAACATTTGGCAGATGCTTTTATCCTAAGCAAATTAAACTGCATTCAAACTATATAATTTATGTATATGCATTTGAGTATTATCATTTATATTTTATCTGTAATGTATACCAATTCACCCCAGTGTTAATAGAATTTTATGTTTTAGACTATAATTTGTTTTTTAATGTTTTGTAATGTTTTATTTTATAACAGGTTATACTACATTAGTGGATCAGCTCGCACATGCTATGAAGATTGCGCTTGCTCTTATACACACATTCTCCTCAAGGAAAAAGTATAAGTACAAGTGAAGTTTACTGTCATTTCAACCATATAAAAATAAATAAGGAAATTAAAACGTTTCACCAGACCAAGGTGCTGCATTAAACAAACACTGAACAAACACTGAACGTCACAGAACTACAAGGACTACATAAATTATACATAAAGTACACAAGTGCAAACTTGTGCAGATAGCACAAGACCGTACAATGACTATTGGGACAGACTATGGGCATAGTAAGGCCCAGTGCAGTACCGACCAGTACACAGTTCTGTTAAAAAAAGTAAACCTGGTGACAGTAACATAAATGTAAACATAAGTGTAAACAGTAAAGTGTAACCAAGTGTAAAAATAATTATTAGCAGCAAGATGTGCAAAAAGGACTGTATAGGGTGGAGAATACACAGTTGTGTGTATATATAAGTTTGTGTGTGCGTATGTGTGATTCTTCAATCCAGTTTCAGAGTATTGAGGAGTCTGATGGCATGGGGGAAGAAACTATTGCATAGTCTGGTCGTGAGGGCCCGAACGCTACGGTACCATTTTCCAGATGGTAGGAGGGTAAAGTGTGCGTGAGAGGGGTTTGTATTATTTATAAAAGGTTTGTATTATTCAAAAATATCCTTGTACTACCTTGGATGTGTTGCTATTGAAAAGTGATTTAGACATGCAAGACATTTCATTGCTGACCTAATAAAAATTCTAAATTTGTAAAGGACCAAAAAAAGGCTATCACATGAGGAATAAGGTCCGAATTAAAGCCTTTATGCAACAATAGTGAGGTACAAAGAAGCTGTCTGTGCTAAAGGACTCTGTGGTAATGTTCTCCATCCCCTCCGAAAGGCCACTAAAACTGCTTTTAGAATATTCAGCCTCTTTTACATAATTCATGTGTGCAGTGGCCACACTGATAATTACATTAGCAATAAGCAAGGAAAGTCTTCTTTTAACGCATAGCCTTTGACTCAGGGGCTGGAACAATGACATGAATAGACAGGGCTTTCACCATTACCTTCCCCTCCAATCAAGAATGTTAATGCAATTTCAAATGGCCATTCATTCCGCAATCTGAAAACCTTTTTATCATAATCCAATTACTAGGTCTCATTTATCAGGCGGCATTTTATCACCCAAAACAATACAATGAGAGGTCAGTACCATTACTTCCGCTATTCATACGCTCTGTGTCTTAGAAAGAGCTTTGTTTAATCATGTGGCTGTAAGAAGAGACAAAATATGGGGTAATTGTGGAAATTGTGGTTTATTAAAGTCTAGCATTTTATTATTATCTTATATATAAATAGTAATGTATATTACAAGTTGTTTTTTAATGTATGTCCTTTTTGGTTTTTAAAACATTTCTTTCAGCCAATCATATTTTAGGGTTAGGCCTATGGGAGTTAAACTATAAATTCCCTAATGGTGGTAATGGTGGGGATAAGGACTGATGGTTATCTTTAGCAGGTACCCCTACTGGTAATTGACATAAGGAAAAGAAGACATTCAAACTGAATTAATTTAATAATTTTGTTTTTGGAAAGCAACATATAAACAACAAAAATCTGTATATAAGACTAGATTTTATTTTAAATTTCAATCCTTATTTTTATTTTTTCTGTCTGTTTTTCATGCAGGAATATGTCCTTCCTGACAAAATGATGGTCACTCAACTAATGTCAATTTCTGTACAGTATCTTTTATCTGATCAATAAAATAAGCAGTGTCATTTGATTCTCTGAACTGAACACCATTTTGAGGCTCACAATTATTTTTTTTACTAAACTCACACCCTCAGTTTGACAGCTTAGCTAAAGCTAGACATAATCTCCAAACCATAACTGCATACTTAAGACCCTGAAACCTGACTTTGGTGGAGACCACATATTAACGCTTAACTCAACAAAAGTTTTTTGCAACAGAAGCCAATGGGAGATCTGTTGTGTATGTGTGTGTTTATTTTATCCCTGCCTTTTTGGCATTGATTTTAACATGTGGCTAAACATTTCAAGATAAGAACAGTATTTACCTCCCTGGTGGGGACAGATAGCATCCCAGCCCATTACTCCAGCCATGTTGGCTTAAACCCTATCAGACGGACCTTTACACAGTAATCCTCACAGAAGCATTGTTTGAGTCACTGGAAAAGAATAACTTATCCCTGATCCTAAAGTGGTCATTTAAAAATGTTTTTTGAGCTACAGTTTATTAAACTGTAACCAAAGTGTGGCAAGAAAGTCAAACTTGTTCAGCATGGTTCTTGCAACACATTAGTCCTAGGGTTCAATTCTAGGGAACACACACTGATAAAAGTCCCCAGCCTTAGTAAGCTGCCTTCCTAGATAGAAGTTTGTGCATTCATACAGTAGACATGCTTTGGATGAGAATGATGTTCCAAAAGGTAGGTAATATGGTAATATGTTGTAACTCTGTATGTCGGAATATCCCAATATTTTTTAAATGGATAAAAAGTTTAAATAAGATGAGTTAAATGCATTTGCTGTTGTCAACCTAAGTTATGGGATAGTCTCCTATTATCCCTGAGATCCCTAAACTCTCTACATAAGTTTAAATTTAAAGTCATTTCTCCTTGACTGGGCATTTAACTTATTATTAACACACTTATTTACACTTTTTTATCCCTTTGTTTAAGAGTGTTTTTCTCCTCCTTATGTATTTTTGACTTCTCATTTGTACAGCAGAGTGGCCAACTATTGTTGTGTTTGTGCATAAATGAAATATTTGGAATGGAATTGAGTGGCATTCAGTTACCATTTAAAAATAACATTTTGAATTTAACTTTGTGTCAAAATTTAATGTGATATTTTGATCCAAAAACCATGAGTCAATAAATGTGGACTAATACTACTGCATCTATTGTAGATATGGCAATCTCAGAAAATAAATGATTGATGGTGGATGAAGTTAATTATTTCTATTATTCCATACTGCAAAGTTTTACTTAAAATAGGTCAATGTAATCAAAGATGGATTATTAAACTATATATAATATTGTTCAAATATATATATAATATAGCAAAATATGTGTGTGCTTATTGAAACTAGCAGTCATTAATTTAGCAACATGCTAACAGCATATTTTATTGTATTAACTGTAACCCAGTCGAGAGTTGCAGGCGATGAGTCTTCAAAACCCATCACTTATGTAGTTTAGTTTTGGTTAGGGCTGTTTTTGAAGGCAGTACAGCAAGGCAGCACACTAGGTTTTGAAACAATGCTATAATTACAACATAGCTTTTTTGTCTGTGTTTTACATGAGAGTGAGCAAACAGACACACACATTAAAACTTAGGCTTCACTGCTCAGAAACTGAATCACATGAACAAACAACAGGATGACATAATTGAAGACAATGAGTTTTCACTCAGCTAATAGTGTATATTTTGTAATTAATACACTGTTTATTGAGAGTAATGTTCTCCCAAACACCTTGAAATCCCCACCTCTCCTCTCAGGGGCTGACTGAAGAAATTCTGACTAGCTCCCCTGACAATATTATCTCCAACAAGCAGACAATTCACCTCTTTGTTTAAGACACAAATACCACTGAAACTTCATTATGGAAAATCCTATAAATAAAAGGGAGTCGGTATAGTGTTATAAAAATCTGCAATGCTGAAAGCTAACATTTATGAATATAATGGGTCTTTTTTCTCGTCTTGACTCAGGAGTAGATCAAGTGAAGGTTGCGTCGACCTCTTGCATGGCCTACATTCTAATGGGGGAGCTAATTGCATAATTTGTTTTAGAATTAACTCTAATAGCAGACGCTCTCCGGGCTTCAGCCAACTTCTGTCTCTCTCTTTCTTCTCCTATTTAACTGAAATTTACGGAGGCTTTGGACAATGACTCATCAATACTGAGGGAAAATAAAGCCAACTGAAGTCAACAGGAACTCTGTTAATGAAAAGGCACAAACTTCATATGCAGAGGATGTTGATGCGTTATAACATCGTACTAATATGCCTGAAAGCAACTTTTTTAACCCTTTCACGTGTGCGTTTTTTTCCACCCGACGGACCCCCTTTTTTAATGCGACTTATTTTGCAATGAATCACGTTTCAGTTACCATGGAGATGCATAAAGCTTGTCGCTTGACATTACACAGTGGCGCGCTGCAGCTTATATATATAAATATGTATATTTCATACAAAATATTTATAAAACTTTTACATGTATCGATTGTTAAATATGTGCAAACTTTTATAATGTTTATGTTAGTTAGATGATTGGTAAGTTATTTGTCCGGGAGACAGACCCTGCTGGATTTAAAACATGCTCATCCACTTCTTGTAAAAACATATAAACTTTATGTTATGTATAAACTATATATATTTTCCTATTACTACTATGATTATGCAATGAAATGAAATGTAAGAAATATAAAATAACAATGTTTTGTTTTAAAGATGCTTTTGCCTCTGTTTCATAAAAAGTATATGCTATAGAGAAGCGCCATGTAGAAGATGATGTAAATAAATGTGAGTTAAAATTGAACTTATATATGTTTATTTCTGGTATTTGTGTTTCTATTTATCTGTATTTATCTGTGATCATGCAGCATAATCTGAAATGTAAGAAACAAATAAACATTACGTGACTGAAAACGCTAACAACTGTGACGCATAATAAGCGCTGAGAGATTTGCTCTCTCATTTATTGCCATTCCTGGTTTGAACACATTTGAATTTACCAGGTGATCATGTGACCACTAAACGTTCTAATCACACCAGTGTGATAGTATGTATCAAAGGGTTAATGGACCATGTTGAGGAATAATATTCAATTAGCAATAGTAATAATAATAATAGTCACTAAGAGGTACTTGCACATGCAAACAAAGAAATCTAAAATTGTGTAGCAATACAAACCAATTGATATATATATGTATATATATATATCTTAAACCTATTGTGTAAGCGTAAAAATACTAGTAAAAATTCTGTCATTATTCACTTATCCTCATGTTGTTTCATACTTGTATGACTTAGTTTTTTTTCTGTGAAACACAAAAGGTGGGTTTTAACAATATATCCTGCTGTTTTTCATATAACAAATGTGATGGTGGAAAGGGGCTACCAAGCTCCAAACTGACAACTATTTCTGAACTGTTCCTTAAATTATTCCGTAAAATTGATGGACTGACATCTACAGACAGGATCAGCTATGATGACTGGAATGTCAATCTTGCTGAAACCAGGCAATAACTTGGGATTCACAGGATGTAATAACCAAAGAGAATTTTCAAACTAAACCAAACAAACAAGGCTCAGCTAAAACATACAGAGGCAGATATACGAACTGGGAGCGAGATTCAATCAATACTCTGTGATCCAGCTGTCAGTCAAATTTTCTTATTGCTTCAGACCATGACAGCATTCTTCCTTTCAAAAACCCATTCACAGTTCAGATAAAGTCTCTAAAGTTTGAGTATGTTGAAATAAAGAGTATTATACTAATTGCTACTATAAGTATAATAATAACAATCGCTGCTAGAATATATATACGTGTTCTGGGTGGTTGCTAGGCATTTGCTTACCTATGCCCTAACACTTAAAAAGAACCCACCCCAAAATATGGCTTGAGTCTATGGGATTTCTTTTTCACCAGCAAAAAATTACAACCGATTACTAGATTTTAAAACTAATACTATTTTTATCAAAGCCCTAACCCAAAGTATAAACAGTAAAAGTGATGCTTGACTTAGCAAAAAGTGTTAATACAAGCAGCAAGTGTATTTAGTTGAAAGGAACCTCACAGTTAAGAAGACAGCAACAAACAATAGAATTAGGTGCAGTATCTATTTGTGAAACCAATACTTCATTGTTGGAAACTAACTGTGCTGTGCAAAAATGAAGCACTTTACCCAATCACTTGACTTCATTCTCAGTAGCCAATGATCTGTGTCCTTGCATCTCCGACACAATGATATGATATATTACAGCTCACTCACAATGCCTAAGGTGTCCATTTTAATTAAGGTCTTTCTAAAGTGCAGCCTTCATAGTACATTACCATGGTGGTATAGAAATAATAGTACAAACATCCATAATGGTGAACATCTGTATTATTTGGTAGATAATAGTTCAAACTTTCCATCATGGTTGGTGTTTGGAATTTGATTGTAACCTCAGGTTCTGTTCTCTGTTATGCCTCATTGAAACCTAATATTGCTTTACATTGTCTTTTAAATTGAAATATGACAGCAGCACCAAAGAGACACATTTTAAGGAGCCATTTTATTAGCTTCTATTCAACATTATTTCATTTAGCTTTTCAATTATGTGGAGAGGCCTATTGTCAAGGCTTGTATATTGCTGAGTTTATTGCACCAACCAACTTTCTATGGAGGGGTTTGAACAGTTATAAACTGCTGGACAATTACAGATGTAATAATGCAAAGTAAAATAGCTTTATGTGAGGAGCAAACTGAGGTGTAGGTTGTTATTCACTAAAAAGGCTGTTATTTCATGGCAAAACTGTGCCCAGTTCACTGTCATTGCAAGCAAATCTTCATCCCGATGTTCTCATCGGTCGAAGCAGAACCTGAAGCAGGATTTCAAATATGCAGAATAGATAATGAGACTTAAGAGATGCAATAGAGAAGATTTACAATAAATGGTGACTTCTGGTCTGTTTCTCACACAAAGCTTTTGTGCATCTTAAAAAGACTAATGGTTAAATGTAGAACACATACCTGTTAAAAATATCCAGACATGATGTGAACATCCATTGAGAGATGGAAAAAGAGAAAAGAGAGAAAAAGATGATTAATACCATACGGTAGACAAATATTACATTTTACCCATAATACACTGCAGCAATGTCATTTAACCTTTCACCCAGTAACACAAAAGAGAGTGAGAACGAGATGTCGTTGATTGACAGGTGGAGCCAGCCATCAGTAGATTTCATTCCAGATTGCCCTGCTATCTACAGAGATAGGCAGAGGTTATCACTGGCCACCTGCTCTGCATTCTGAAACACACTAACTGCCGAATCACCCACCACATTACAAAAAAGGTGCGATTCTATGCTGAGAATGTTGGATATGCTTTTAAAGTTTTAAAGCAGATTAAAGTTTGAAGCTTTAAACGTTTCTTGCTACCTGTTAAGATGAATTTGAAAAAGTTCCCACACTTGTGTTTTGGAAGATAAAAAGCATATGATGCCCACATAGGGGGCTAGTTGTCACACTTTTTACTTCAGTGAACATTTTACAGGGTTTCTATATAAGCTCATACTCCATAGCCTTGGCTAATGGACTTTTCAGCATTATTCATAATGTAAAAAGCTACAAAAAAGCACGAAAATATCAAACCATTGTTTAGACCAGCAGAAATCATAAAAAATAAATTGTGACAACTGCACAAACAGATCTTCTTTTTTGTAAAAATCTACTTTATAAAAGTTTTTAATCAACATATAAAACCAGCATTTCATAAGCAATCATAACTGAACATTTGACTCAAAATCACACAGAAGCCCTTGTGACAGCTACCTTCTGTAACAACCAGACCCACTCGCCCTTATATTCATGCAGTCTGCTGCTTTGCTGAATCTTTTGTAATTGGGCAGTAGGATAAAGAGGCTGCTGACTGCAGCATTATCAGTTATTTACTTCTAATGGTGACTGTACTTGACTGGCAGTATCTGTAGCAATCATCGCAGGTCATTCAGCCCAGAGTAAGTGGCTCTTTTAAATTCTGTATATCACATGCCCATTTTCCATAGAGCTGCGGTGTCATCAGATTAAAAAGCCGCTAAATGCTAACTTACCGCGCCGCTGAGGTTCACAGACTGCTAATGTTCCTTGCTAACATGTTCTCTGAACGTAGCCCCGTTATAAACATAAGCACTTTAAATGCACATACATTTGCATGTGTGTTTCCTATAATGAAGGTTTCTAGGAGGTTCAAGAAGGATCTTAATGCATTTATTTATTTTTGTTTATATTAAAGCTGTATTAAGTTCGTGCTGATAGATAGCAGAGTAAATATTTTTTAATCTTATGATTATGAAAAGATAAATGCTTACAGAACACAGAGAATAGTTATTAGAATAGAAGTTTACATTACATTACATTACATTACATTACATTATATTATATTATTAGGTCCACCCCTAAACTAACCATCACTGGGAAAAAGAAGAACGAATGAAAACATATGAATTAGATATTACAAAATCATACAAATTAGCCATTAGTTCACTAAAATACGTTTATATATGAACCAAACTGCACATACACACAGATTTAGACACACACACGCAAACACACACTTATAAAAACTCAGCTGGCTTGGCTGGCATTTTAGTTACTAGAAAGTGTTATAGAGAGCATGCTTGCAGGCATGGCTACGTTGGCAGTGGTTCACAAGGATCATTCTGTATGGATGTGGATTACATTCACATGTAGTAACCACATTAACATGTGGCTTTGGCTCCATGCTGGATCATCCCCTGTGCTGCGTACCCAGGAGACAACTCATTTGTCTGGGGCAGAACTGTGCTGATGGAAGGCCATGGGTAGAGAGGTAAAATCTAGCCTTCTGCTCAGACTTATCTCATACATTATTTCTGGACACACCAATTGAAATCCAGCTTTAGCCTTTATGAGTATGAAATCTTGAGTACGGTGAAGAGAAACCATATACGAATTATAAAAACAAATGTATTGGATGTGTATTGCTCTTTAAATCCACCCCCTTCCCTGCTGCCCTGACTTTACAATGCACAGTGGCTCCAGTACACCTGCATTTTTAGTATAAGTACCATTGTAAGAACTTCTGACAGTATATAATACAGACAGTATATAGCAGGGGTTTTCAAAGTTAAAGACAGTCGGCCTCCCTTTTGAGCCGTACACAATGACAACCCCCACACACACATGTATCATTTATCATTTATCACTTTTACCAATACCCTCTAATAGGAGACACAGACGAAGCTGGCTTATATTACAATTCTATAGTACTATTTTATAGAATATAGAATAGAATAGGCACACAAGACTTTCCCTAACACTTCTCAAACATGGTGGTATAATTGATGTATCTGTTGCTGATGTACTCTTCCTTCTGGCTTTCCTTTCTCTCTGCCCTCATCCCTCTTTCACCACCTGCCACATGTTGCTACGCCAGATCCCCCTCCGTGGAGAGGAGAGAAAGACACTGTGCTGTCTCTCATTCAGCCATCCATCAGACGCCATCTGACTCACACACATGCGTGACTGCGCAATTAAGACCAAACGTCACGGAAAAGCATAAATCAGCAAATGGGGTGGGGGTAATACACTTGCTGTTTATTCAACATCATTACACCCATATACATTGTTGGACAGGAGAGGTAAGAAAAGTATATAAATCTGACATATATTTTATGTTTATCGTGGAATTAGACCTTTGGGCATCGGGGGTGTTTTATTGTAGGCATTAAATAATGTTTGCTTTCCAAGGGAAAGTGTTAAATGATGCAGAATCTTGAAGATATCATTTATGCTAATGAGCAAACATGAAACATTATTTATTTTATTTATTGCAATGTTGTTTATGTTCCACTTAATTAAACTGCCATTAATTAACGCTCTGTCATTTAAGGGAATAGTTCAATCAAAAAGTGAAAAGCCCTTTATTATTCACTCACACTCATGTCATTCCAAACTTGCATACTTTAATTTTATCTATCGTCCGTTTTAAATTTTTTTCTGTATTTCTAATCTGTAATCTGTATTTAGTTTCAAGCAATGGCAGTTTATAGCTCCAAAAATGCCAAAAACATATATTCAAAAATACAGCAATAAAGGTAATTGATTAAGGTACTATATGAAAGTGCTTTACTATTCTTGTAATGCTTAATTGTAATAACAGGTCAATTTAATATATGCAATTATTACGGTAGCGACCATTATTTACTGTACATCAACAACATTGGTACAGCTGCATTGGTAAGCTTATTTGCGGATATCAACATACAGACCTCCTTAAGGACTGAGCCTAACTGGGTCCATCATTACCCTCCTTTCTACTCTATCCTCATGCTCAGCTCTCAGACTAATACACTGCCTCTGGTGGTCTTTTTCCGCAATTACGCTTCCCTACTAGCTGGCAAATGCTGGATCCTGCTGAGAAACCCAACAACGGGCACCATTCAGTCACTGCCAGCCTGAATGACCCAGTACAGGACTCAGCTGTACCCTAGCATATCAATTCCCCCCAAAGACAATGAGCCCAGGCTGACTGACTAACAAACTAACAAAGCGACTGAGAAAAGTCACACATAGATGCCCGTCAACAAAGCCTAATTGGCAACACATTTGTTTGTCATTTGCTGAACTTTAACGCTTTCCATAAACCCAACAGTCTAATTAGAACGTGATGGTTACATGAATATGTGTCATTATTTTCTGAGGAAACTCTGCAGACATGCGCACAGTGCTTGGCATCGGGCTAATTAAATGTATTCTTCCTATGCACGGCAGATGAACCTTGATAAGCAATGCAATCTCATTAAATGACAGCTCGACAAATGCAGCAATGCGCCTCGGAGTAGCGGCTGCGATGTTTTCCTGACAACAGACGTCAATAGTACTGCCTCCAACAGCTGGGATCTGGCAGACTGTTGAACTTGTGTTCTTCCTCCTTCACTCACTCACTGCCTCATCCATGACTGTTACGTTTAAAGCGGCAACTATTTCTACCGGAGTAACGGCGAGTGAGTCACTTGTTAATATTGAAACAAAACGTGTCAATGTAAATGCAGCTAGTGTCAAAAGTGCCAAAAACATTATTTTTGTGTTGTTATCCGATCTGGAGAATTTGTGTATTCAGAAAATGTAGCGGAGGTTTTAAAAGATCAGAGGATAGTTTGTAAGATGGTGAAATGTATTAAAAAGTCAAGAACTCCTTGAACTTCTATGAAATGTTGGCTTTAATGGAGTAATTCTCTTGCCTGAAGAAAACAAAGTGGAAATGTGAGTGTCAGAGCACCACAGAATCAAAAGTAACCGTTCATGTCTCGTACAGATGTGTAATAAATCATCCACACAATCACTGACCTGCTCTCTGACAAACTGGAAATGAAAGTCTTTTCCCTCCTGACAAATAATGTTTTCTCTGCCCTCCGGCTCTCTGTGTGTAAGTGGGGGAGGTGACACATCAAACCTGTTTCCTTTGACATTAACGGCAGAAATACAAAGACTGATCTTGTACCTTTACTGATCTCTGGTCCAGTAGGGAATCTGGTTTGACCATCTGACTGGAAGAGCAGTATGTCAATTAAAGTCAATGATTACAAGACACTTGTTACTAAAAAATTTTTTTAAGATTTTATTGGAATTTTCAATTTACTTTAATACTTTGGAAGCTAATTGGACTGTGAAAAGTGGGTGAAGTGTAGGTGTCTCACCAGAGTTTGTAGTGGTTTGTGGAGCACTACACCCCTTTTGAAACCACCTGCATACACTTTTTTTAGGGCACTGAAGCTGAAGATCAAATGTACCCTCAAGACATTCTTCTCATATACCAAAGAGAAAACCTCTACACTAATGCATGCCATAACTTATATACATTATACATTAATATCTAAGGTGAAGTTTGTAATTTCTGATTTACAAGTGCCATTGTAAGAGGTTATTGCAATAATTTACATAACCAATAGTGCAAATACACTAAGCATATGTCAGATAATAACAAAAGTTATTTCTGATTTTATATAGTAATGTGCTACAGTTTATTTTCTTTACAATATTATAAACAAATTTGTTGTCACATTTCTGCCCGATGAATAAAAATGAATGAAACCCCAGGGTGTATTAAGAGAGTGTTCCTGTATCATGGATGGTACAGCAATCAAGTCATGGGTTCAATTCCCAAGGAATGTATTTACTGATAAAATGGAGACCTTAGACGCACTGTAAGTCTGATGAAAGTCTATAAATGTAAATGACTAAAACGCAAAAATACATGTTCACTTACTGTACAAAGAAATTCTCTTTTTTCTAAATCTAGGGAAACATAGTGCAATTCTAATGTGTCATCTTACTGTGGACTGCTGGGACTAAATAAGACTGTTTAGAATTGCTTCTCCACCGAAAACTTCAAAGGTCTCGTCAGCGACACGTTGAGAAACATTCACCCTGAGACAAAGTGGTCTTAAGCACTGATCTGCCACTATTTTCTTTACGATTAGCGTGGCGGCGGACCAAAATGTCATTTAGTCAAACAGTGGTGTGACGGATTTGCTGCACTGTTTGTCTTCTTAAACCTACAAGTGAAGAGTTTGCAAATGAACCAAAAGCTCATGAATAAAACAAGAGCCAGTGAGAGGTAGGAAGGTACTACCACCTTTCGGAGATCTGAACTCCAGGAATTTGTGGAAATTTTGATTCAAGCAGACAGCAGCAATGCGTATGCATCAAAGAAGGGAATATTTCAGTGCTTGGGTTTACTGAAAGATATTAACAGCAGTCTAGTTCTGTCTGCCATATCATAGCACCTGACAAGCATGAACGGTCATTGTACTGTCAACTCACAGTTATTTCTGGGTTTTACACTCAGTAATATTCAGACTAAGTTAAATGTCTCAACTGGCACAATGTAATGGTGAAGTCTGCATAGTTCCTAGGCACAGAATGAGAAACTATTAGATATCTGTTGTCTGAAATATCTGTTTGGATATGTGAATGGCTAAAAAGCAAAACAAAACAAATAGCCGTGGTATAAACCATAGTGCCAAAAGTTGCTAGCCAAAAAATATGTGTCATGCAAAAACAGGTAGCCCTCAAACCATACCTTTGCCATTTAAGGATGGGCTCCAAGAAATTATAATTTGGCGAATTATATGTCAAAGAGAGGTGATTAACATTGCTTTAACAAATGTGGGTCATTAGCCCGGCAGATTGTCCGTGACATTTCAACCGCACGCACATCGTCGCAAATACTAATAGCTGCGTTTCTGACTGCATCAATCTCAGACAGCTCCATCATATTATCAGCAGACTGCAGCAGACGGGAGTGTGTCACATATCTAATGCGTGAGCCAAGACTGCACGTTTTTACATAAAACAAATACGCAAGCACATTGATTGCTTGATCACAGGTGGGTAAGCCTTTGGAAAGGACTACTACTATATTACTATGTGATAAAGACTACAGGTGCTGTGCACCTCTGTTCCTTCCCAGCATCCCTTGCTCTGAAGAGGTAAAAAGCAATAAGGCTTATTTACAGTAAACATGAGCGATGGGATGTCTTTGTTGTGCCATCAGTGGACATTAATTAGTCATTCACAGTTTGTCCACATGCATAATTCAAAGGGGGAGGTGACATTTGCAAGATGTGCGAGCTGTAGGGGGGTCTCGTTTATTTTTCTTTCATCTGCTTTTTTGGCAAAGCTTCTTCTTATGGGTCTTCATGAATGCTCTGCAGATCTGCCACTCCATGCTGTGACTCACCTGTCAACATTTAACGTCACCGTAGAGGCCTGAATGTAAAAGTTTCTGTTAAAGGCCTGAATCTGTTAAAGTTTAATTACAAGCACGCTTTTAAACTTAGATCTAAGCTTTACATGCACTTACAGACGCTTTAGGTTCATATTGTTTTTTATTAATCATTTACTCACCATCTAATTTCTTTCTTCTGATGGAAAATCGAAAAATGATTTTAAAAATGTATTTTTTCACATAGATTTTGATTTTATGGGAAAGCAGGTCAGAGATTCTTTAAAGTATCTTATTTTTAATTATTAAGAAAACAAGAAAGCAGAAAGGGTGAGTAAATTATGACACTTTACTTGAGGTGGGCCATTGCTTTAAGACTTTATTGCAAAGGTCCATTTATAAAGCAAACTTTAGGACTTAGACTTTAGACTTAAATCCTGTCTTTGGACTTTGATAATGTGAAAATTACCAAAGTCTGCGTCTTTTTAGCTGGAAACAAATTATTATGCTTGCATTTCTCAAAATGATTATATATCTGCCATTTGGGCAAAGCAGCAGGTACATGCAGTGCGCTGAATGAGTCTACAGTACGACTTCTCAACTCCTCTCCTCAGAAATATATTTTGTGCATGAGTGAATTAGGTGATCATTTTTTATCTTGCACGCGCTATGGCTTCTGGAGTCCGCTGCAAGGAAATTGGAGGGGAAAAGAAGTTTAACATTTATCGCATGCCGAGGTTAATCTCTTGAAATGGTGGGATTTTGTCAGAGGGAAGAGGAAAATCCTCAATGCACTCCGGCAGAATTACAGTCATATTTCAGAACTCACCTCCTCCCTACCAAATATCAAATCATTATTTTTTACATAAAAACACATAATCTTGGATGTCCCTAAGTACTAACCACAGTCGGCCTGCTACTCAGGTAAAACAATTTGTTACTGCTAATTGAGTCACACATATGGAAGTGTTTTCTTAAATACTAGCGAGAACCTCTATATACATACATATACATATACATATACATATACATATA
>JAZGTI010011884.1:0-16227 GCA_036877585.1 Botia kubotai | reverse complement strand
TCCAGTCTCTAGAGACCAAGTACAACTGTTTAGATGATGCTGTTTAGTTGATTCAGGGTCGTCTGAGGGACAGCTGATGTTTTCAGACACCTTCTTCTGATCTGCTGCCTCTGGATGAGTTCCAGCCTCACCTAAATCGACAATATATGATTTATAATCAATCCATAATGAACCTTCAAAGCATTACTGTAATGACTGATATATACAGAATGGCAGACCAATGGGACGCTCAGTCTCTTCACTGGTCCCCTGGCTGCTCTCTGTAGTGTGTCTGGCTCCAGAGCTGGCGGTGGTAAACTCTGCATTAGCACTGCTGGGAGAGTCTGTGTTCTCCTCAGAGACGTTTCTGACTGCTGGAGACTGCAGGACGCTGGATGCAGAGGATGCATTTGTCTAGACAGGGATTTCGGACAAGCAATCAATGTAAATGTAAAAATAGGATAATGGGAAATTTACTTTTGTCAGACTGAAAGCCTAAAACATATTCAGAATAAAGCATTTATATAAAACACAATGCCCTTCTTTCCATAAGTAAATGAATTCAAGCTGTCATAACAGTTACTTCAAAGAGCTTCGTGTGCATAGATTTTACTACATTCAAGTTCCTCTCTGTTGCCGCAAAGAATGATGGGAAATACAAGCCTGTCTCCTCATAAACAAGCTAATCGCTAATACTTATTACTTAATACAACAGTACACAAAATATGTGCAAACTAAACTGCACGGACAACCTCTGGCAGAACCTATTATAATTCAGGAATTAAGCACATGACCTGGGCATCGCTGAGACAGTTTTCTACCAATTGAGCAGGTACAGTTGTGCCATGATGTTACCAAAGTGAGTGGCATACAAGACTCCCCAAGACAGAAATGAACTATTGAACTATAAATAATCCTTCATTCATTGACTGACTGTGATGCTGTCTCCTGCTCTTGCTGTGGCATAGCTCTCAGTACAGAGAGTCTGAGAATGAGGGCTGCCCCAGGGTGAAGTGTCCAGCAGGCTCTGGAGGTGAGGGAGACACTCATTGCCAACCCGCACATCTTGTAGGTATGTTCTGTGGGCTTTAATTACAAGGAGATTAATATGGGCTGCAGAATGTTGCCTACAATCAAAGACAGAATCTACTGAAATGTATTGTACTGTCATCTCTGCTCAATGTATTTGTACCTCTTGGGCTGCGTGGGGTGCTGTTACAGGGTGGGCGTCCTTTGTTACGTGTGATGGGCGGGGCTTCTGTTGGCTCCACCCACTCTTGGTGCTGGGTAGGTGAATGGGAGATGCTGGAAAGGTCTGCAATCTCAGCCAGGTCTGGTAAACCACTGATTCACACAAAGCCAAACAAAAGAGCTCCGTTTAGGAAACAACAGTAACTTTTAATGCTCAATGACAAAAGTCTTAAAATATTACTATAATAACATTTTTTTTCCTATACTAATGGCAGAAATGGACCTTTGCACAGGAGTAATGGATTCGGGCTCTGTGTCTTTTGAGACGTCTTGAGCAGGCAGGCATTCTGGAAGACAATGTAAACGATATGACGACACAATCTTCTTTAGCATAATGTGGTGTGGTTTCATCCCAGGGCTGGTAACTTAAAAGCTGCTAGTTGTTTAAACATCTTCTAACTGACTAGTTATTGAGTTAAACTGAATGTACAGAACAACCTTTAGAACTCAGAATGAAAGCAGGAGTGCATACGGTAGATTTGTGAGGAAAGTAGTCCATTAACAACAGCAAGAACATATGAGAGGTCAAAAGTTTACCTAAAGGTTTATCAGAAAGTTGATAATACAATGATTGCAAGATCATTTAATTTGAGTACCATCGGGACTGTTTTCTGTGGCCTGTTTTCCTTCTGCTGGAGTTGTGCTGGCTCGACAAACCTCCACTGTGACATCCAAATCCTCATCTGAGCTCAGTGACTGAAAAATGACATATAAGTTATTCTATATAAGGACCTTCAATATGATTTTCTGGTTTTGGTGTGTTATTTAGAGTGATTTGTTATACCTATGACAGAAACATTTAAAAATGTCTTTATTCACCTGAGACTGCTCATCTTCAGTGGGGCTGGTGGACAGGTGGTGTCTGGGTGTGTAGAACACAGTGGAAGGCTCGACAGATGACTCCGAATTGTCCAAATCTGAACTACCATCCTCCTATAATCGCAACAAACAATAAAAGAAACATTGCAATTGTTTGATGCCTTTAATTTTTAACAAACCTCACCTTCAACTTCACCTCTTTTCGACTTAGAGTGTCCTCCAGCACTCTATTGGTCACATCAAAAGTGCGGTTGATAGTGTAGAAGTTTGTGCTCTCCTCACTCTCACTCTGAATTCCTGGTAGTACATAGTTTTAAAAATAAAAGATAATAAAAAGTCCACAGTCCTCAGAGTTTGTACCCATAAGCCACTAAATGAAATATCTTAACAGCAATTTCAAGCACAGCCTCTATTATACAAAAGAGATGTGCATTACTATTACCAGCAAAACTCTTAAACAATTGCTCCAGATCACTGCTTTCCTGGGCCTCAGATTCCTGGTAACTGCTGGAGTTACAGCTGCTGCTGTGTCCATGGCAGCCCTGTAGGTGGAGCTGTTGATCCTCTACATCCTCGCTGTCACTGCTGCCTACAGCACCCAGCCGGATCCCGAGTCGCCCGCGTGTCATCCGGGCCACAACTTCACTAATTTCACCTGTGAAGACACACAGAATCTGGTCGAAATGTCCTTTATTACACATCAATGGTGCCCATTTAGGTGCCACAAAATCAAAATAAAGAAGTTTTGCAGCTTTTTATCAGTGTTGGACAATACAAACAAAGGTGTGGTCACTTACTGGTCCATGTGGGCTTTGTTTGGTAGCTTTCTTTAAGAGACCGGTGTGTACTGTTTTTCTTGGGCTCAGACATTCCAAGCTGCATGTATGATCTGAATCAAAGATGTTTTTTGTCATTTTTGTCTTATTATTATTAATATATATATTATTAACTTGTCTTATTATTGTCTTATTATCCTATCTATGATTGTGTTGTTTACCAGCATCTTTATTGAATGTCAACTGAACTGCTATTTTTTCCCTGGACTATTGTACCTCTTAGACGTTTGAAATCCTGTCTGCTGCTGTCCTCTCTCTGTTCCTTTCACTCTCTTCAAGTCATTTCTCTCCTCCTGTAAGTAAAGTTCTAAAGGTTCACCCTACAAAAGGTTACGGTACACTTCACTTTTAATGTCATGACATTTAGGGTTGTGCCCACATACCTGGAGATCTCTCGGGTAGCATGCATTGTCTTCTTCAGCTGAGCTATACAGACTGACCTCATCTCCACTGATGGTCCACTTGGGTATATAATTTGTGGATGGGGGCCCCAGTGGCTTTCCAACACCACCACTGCTCTCATTTTCCTCCACCACAACCCCACTTTTCCCAACATCCACCTCGTCAAAGCATGGGACCTCCACCCGGGCTGCCTCTGCGTTATCCAGACTTCTCTCAGCTTGCTGTAAGAGCACCTGAGATACTTTAAGGTTGAGAACAGTGGAGCTGATATGGTTTGAGATGGAGCGACTGACTGCCAGATCCTTTTCTGCATTGCTAATGTTGTAGCAAACGGCCTCAGAGAGTGAAGCATGATGGGACATCGGCGCATGCAGGTGAGTGATGTCGCGCTGTGAGGCGGCCCAGTGGAGGTCATCAGTGTCTGTGGCAGACTCCTCTTCTTCTGTGTGGACGCTTCTGGAAAAACTGTGAGACTCTTTGTCTTTTGTTTCTCCTTCAAGGTGATGCAGGTGCTCCTGTGTCTCATGATATACTAAAGAAACAGTATAGGGCAGTTTGACTGTAGTAAAGTTATTACATATTACAGTACTTTACATGTACTACAATTATAGATTTCTAGATTTGAGCCATTCAATAATGAAAAGCTCACCTAGTTTGTCATGTTTTCTCATCTGACTGACATCAGCGGTCCAACCACGGATGTTCTGAAGAGCATATTGTGAGTACTGTCCACTTCTCTTATTTTCGCTTCTTATTTCCTGCAATATTTTAGATTGCACACTTGACTATTATACTACTACTGTATCATATAGCATGCAGTGATGTCTTGAAATGGTTCTATAGGCACCTCAGCATATTTTGGGAACAGAGCATTTATGTATCTGATATATGTAGCCTGTAAAAAAAACAGCACACAGCATTGATTACACACTTTGATGTGACAGCGTAGCATGTAGCACAGATCCTGCAGGGTGCTGGTTCTATCCTGGGCTCTGTGCTGGAGGCCCGTCTGTAGGTACTGGTAATAAGGCTGAGGCACAGCGGGGTGTGTGATCAGAGCCTGACCGAGCTCTGCTTCCTTTCTTATGTAGTGTGGATCCATGCAGCCCCATGGCACGCCATCTGAATATAGCAATACAGATGTTTTCAAAGACATTATGCGACAGTGAAGCCAGGTGAAGCCACTCAGTATATATAACAAACAAATTAAAATAACATTTTCAGTCTAATAGCCATGTAAAATAAATGATTTGTGTTGAACTAGTAGAAAATCTGTAACATATTATGTTTTATATATATATATATATATATATGTGTGTGTGTGTGTGTGTGTGTGTGTGTGTGTGTATAGCTGTATATTACAGAGTTATATTTGTGCCAATAAAACCGAAGGGTCATATAATAACAATAGTTGGATCACATTAAGGTACCTGTATAGATCTCCTGTATAAGGGCACACAGACTATAGATATCAGCCTTTCCTGTGCACGCTTTACACTTTATCACCTCTGGAGCTGCCCAGTTGATCAGGCTGAGAGGCAGAGGAACTGGGGGCGGAGCATACGGGCAAGTTCCATGACTGTAAAAGAGGCAAACAAAAAAAAAACATATGATGTTATTGTCCATCGTGAATTTCTATCCATTTAATGTCACTTAAATGTATTAGACTCAAAACTTTATAGTTTGCAATATGTGCCTTTTGAATGGAGGTACCTGGGCACCATGAACCCGAGGCCTGTAACCTTGGAAACCCCAGGGTGCGCTATGAGCACAGTGTGTGAGGAGAGACTCCGGAGCACAAGAGATCGTCCATGCAGGTACATTAACACCTCACACACCTGGAGCACCACTGATAACAGATCAAGCACTTGAAGGAGAGGAAACTCCTCCCTCTGTGAGGGGTGCACCCACAAGCACAGAAGAACAAAGGTAAACTAATGCATATCGTTTTCATTCAGAAATGTGTGTTTACTGACACATTAAAATATTACCTTTTGATGCAGTAGAGTGAACAAAGATCCCACATGAACTCTCTCATAGACCAGCCTGCTGTGGGCCAGATCAGAAGACATGCTGACCCCCATCAGCAGCAGCAGGTGCGGGTGAGACAACTGACTGTAGACGACAAAATACTCAATCACCAAACCGCAATACTGCATAATTACACAACATTTAATAAACTAAACAGTCCTATCACCTTAAGACACATTATCAATTATTTGAGTTTAATGTTACAATGACTTGCGATGGCTAAACTGTTTTGTAGGTTTTTGCGGTCTCTCTCTCCAGAGCAAGACAGTTTTTATCATCTTACAGGCAATATTCCTGCTCGGTAATGAGCAGGTCCATCAGACCATCATGTCCATCACGCTGGTGCAACATCTGATCATGTAGTTCTTTAACAGTGACACGACATCCTTTCCAACTGTAACTGAGATAAAACGAAAGCAAATTACTTTGTGGCTTTATGCATTCTATAAATTATACTACTGTTACAGATAAGATACTTTGACTTAAGTGTAACTAAGTGTATGACTTAAGTGTATGACATGACTTAAGTCCAAGTAACTCAAGACGATTGGATAGAATTAATCAGGTGGAGCTTGTTGTTTCACAATTAATTTAAAGGTACAACATACTGTACTTAGAAACACAGCATGTCATGATTACACTGCCTTACTTGGTCATACGTATAAAAGATCCACACATAAAGGAATTGAGGGGCTCGTCCTCAGCTTGTCGCAGGTCACTGTCACTTATCAGGGACACAGACGCAGCCAATCCCAGACTCAGCCCAGGCTTCTCAACACGTAACTGTAAACAGTTATTAACACATCTTGAGTTCATGAATCTACATTCTTGTAGTAGTAAATCTGGAGATTAACAACACTGATTTCAATATGAAATATGTGATGTGGGGTGTGTCTCAATCAGCTCCCTAGCTCCGTAGGTCATGGATCAGTATTGTGTACATGAATCTAGGCACTGGCAAGCACCCTGGCTCACTGATGACTAAGTTCTTCCAGTGACTAAAATGTAAATTTCCGGTAAGGGAACATAGTTAGAATCGATGCTCCCTGGATTTTGTGTTGCATTGTGGGAATTTGTATTGTGGGAGTACAAATGTTTCAGTTTACTGTAAGGACTTTGATTGTAAAGTGATTGAGATAGCCAACTCCGATCAGTACCCGACAACTAAACTAGAGCTGATTAGAGCTGATTGAGACGCACCTGTGGTTTACTAAATCGTGTGTATCTTTGGTTACAGTTAACCTTCTTACAATGTATTTGCAAGATAGAAAAAATGTAATGTTCATCGTCCACAAATGTTTACACATACCTTTCCGTAGCCAAAACACAGCATTACCATATCACAGACAGGTGCAATAGTGTTTAATTTATTCTCAGGAATAATCCCAGCATTCCTGAAAGAGAAAAATATATACAGACAAAAACAAGTGAATATTAAATATTGTCTATAAATTAAAGCATAGCATTTAGCGAAGGGTTGCAATTTTAGTGTTAATTAAAAATATGAAAGTGTAAATTTAGTCACCTTTACACTAAACAAGCATGTACGCTTGTATTTAATTAACTAATTAGACCAGAATTAGTTAGACATTGAAACTGGTCAATGATAAGCAAGACATCGACTCACCGAGGTTGTAAACGCTTGAGTGGGGAGAGAGAGCACAGCAGAGTCTTTGAGGAAGCAGAAGTGACTTTGACATCCCTGGCCACACGTGCTTGCAACAAGCTTTGCACTTTAGACTCACACCTCTTAAGAAATTCAAGCATCTGTAAAGGCAGAAAAAATGGAACAAATTGTCCAGATGATGTAAAGCAGGCAAAATATGGTATAATTGATCATTATTTAATCGATCATTGAAACCAAATGGAACATAAAATGAAGAATTACAAAAGATATTTTTAATGCAAAAGAAATCTGGATCAGCACAGACCCTCTGGCTGTTGGGCTGAGCGCCTGCCTCCGCCCAGTCTCTTGGCGTCCGGCCCTGATCGTCATGGAGACGCAGGTCACCACCAGCATCCAGCAGTAAACTCAGCAGCCAGGGATTACAAGAGAAAACCGCAGCATGTACGGGAGTACTCAAGTCATCACAGCGGCTGGTGAACCCGTAAAAACAAACATTAGTTCAAGACAATACGCCGTACGAGTTTGCATTATGGTTTTTGAATGTGCCGTCATGAGACACATGGGTTTTGCCTTACTGATTTGGGTTTGCTCCACACTGCAGAAGCTTCTCTGCTATTTTAGCAAAGCCAAGGAGAGATGCACAAAAGAGTGGGGTCTGTCCAAGGTTGTTCATGCTGTCCACATCCACACCTATGACAGGCATCACCCAAAGTGTGATGAAGCGTGTGAAATCAAACAAAAAGTACATTTTTTGACAAACCTTTTTGACAATTGTCAAACCTTTTTTGAGGATTTTCTCCACTTTTGGTACTTTTTTCTCAATTGTGTATTTGTGCAGGAGGGCTGGAAGACCATCACTTTTCACCGTGCCCAGCAGCACAGGGCAGGGCATCGGCTGAACCCCTGACATGATGTTGGTATCACCTGTAAACATACTATCATTTATTTTAAATGTAAATTACTTCTAGCATGAAAACCTAACAAACTAAAAGGTTTATTTAGCAATGTTTACTGGGTAACTGGAGTCTGTAACGAGAACGTCGAAAAACTGTTTAACGATAAACTAACTACTAGCAAAGACAATGCCTTATTTACTTAAAGACATACATTTATAAATTTACAAATATTAATTTATTTAAATTCAGCGTTAACATATTTATAGGATATCAACACTTACGCCAACTAGCCGACACAATTAACCCAGGTACGTTTAAATGTGAACATTTACTTTCTTAAAATAAAATTTCCCCGTGTAATTGGCCTTGAATGAACAAAACGGCAAACTAAGGGTTTAAAAATAAACAGTAAATTTGAGAATAGCTGTAGATGTATAAGTTAACAGGTAGTATATGTATTTCTCGCGCGCACCGTCCACACATCGCTCATTCTGATGATAGACGGATGCGTCATAAAACGCATACGCTAGTTTGTAATATGTTTATGGCGGGTTAGATACTTTTGACATACTAAACTCGACATTTAGAGTTTTGTATTAATAAATAATATTATTTTGTTTGTTTTCTTTGCATTAAATAAATTAACCAGAAATCAACATAATAATGACTTTTCTTTAAGAGATTTGGGGGAACTTTAAGTGTTACTTAACGTGTAATCCACGCAATAACTTTACTCCTAAATTGCCATATCCAAACATACAATTTGTAATTGCCGTGTAAACAAAAAAACGCCCCGTTTTCAAATAGTTGTTTCAAAAAGCTAAAAATTGCCAAAAGGCCTGGTTGTATAATTATATATTTCTCCTTATATATATTCATAAAGATATAACATCGGATAAAATAATACAGCAAAACAATTCAGTCGATGTATTAAATTATTTACTTTATTAAAGCCATGAAATTGTTATAGTTTCAAAGACTAGCAGAGGACTTTTATTTTGTCTCGTCCGGTGACTGTACTGTAGACTCCTGAACATCAGAGCAAAGCTAATAATCCGAGAGATCGGCGGGTGTGTGTCCTGTACACATCCTCTTTCTTTCTGTTTCTCTCTCTTTCTCACACGCCCAGGAGGATAAGCAAGCACTTCAACGAAGGGGAGAACCGCACTTAATTTTACTTTTAAAACTGTTTTTGTTTCGTTTTCTGTGAGATAATGTCCGGCTAATGTGATGGTAACGTGGCTCATTCACACTGGGGGATTTCGAGACCTTTATTACCTCAGGTTCTGTATGTGCAATGGTTTCATTTAGCGACCGTTTAGCCAAAAGATATCTTTATTTAGCCAACAGTTGTCTGAGAGTTGTATAGCATTAAGTATATTTTAAAGGCATTGAGCCTGCGTGTCAGATAAGAGACGATTCGCCGGTTAAACATCTTGCAGATTTTTCAGCCATCCGTGTACTGTAAACAAGAAAAGTTACTTATTAAGTTTTATTATATAATTAGTTCTGCACATGCTCTAGTAGACTGATTTAAAGTTTTAATGTGCTTGATCCATCGTTGTCGCGCTGACTGAAGAGAGATTTACGATAATCTATCTACTGTTCTTGTGTGTACACCCACTGCAGTTTCATTATTGCCTGTTTGTGAAGGTGTTCTATTAGTCCATACTAAACGGGAAGTGTCGATAGTATCTTGTGATGCGGAAGGGAAAGCCATCGAGTCGTGGGTAAACATGTTTAACTGTTTAAAGTAAGTTGGACGGTGATCATGTCGACTGTGGAGGAGGGTGTGTTCTCCTGGGCGGGTGACTGGCAGTGGCCCTGTATGGTCACCCTCTTTCTGGCCTCTGTTGTCACTTTAATCATATACCTGGTGCAGTATTTTGCCAGTGAGCCTCCTGTGGGGAGGACATCTTTGAATGATGTGGACTCTGAGGAAGCTGATGGGATATTGTGTTGGGTGCTGTCACTAAAAAGCTGGAAGGGTCAGTGGAGGAGAGCCTGGTTTAGGAGCCTCAATGAACAAGCTAGAAGATCACAGGTGTGTTCTGAGGTTTTCATATCTATTCCTAAGCCTTAAGAATAGCAGAATAGCGGTTTTCTGAATTAATTGTCACATATAGTTAATGTTTTTGTTAAGTTCTGGAATAACTTGTCTTATTAAAGTTTTGTGTTGTATTATTGTATTGTCTGTAAATCTGTGTATTGCTTTGCTATTTCTCTTGTTCCACTTGTTAGAGCGGGATTCAGCTGGTCTTTGAAGAGGATGGTGTCCAGTCATCAGAACTGGCTGTGGGCCAGATTTCAAGCTTTACAAAAACACCCACTCAAAAGGTAAGGTCAAGCTTTGAGGTTTTTATTCCACTATTTGTGGAAGCTATTACTGGCAAATCCATTTCAATATATCTCCCTGCCGGTGCAGTGATCTGTTTTTAGGTTTAATCGTTGCACAAATGACAGGTTGTGATTGAAAGTGCTTTGTCTTGAAGCTTGTTTTATACTCAGATTTTTACAAGCATAGCTTTAAACAAATGCATAGCTGCAAAACTGGGCATTAAGTTTACTCCGATATCCCAGTTTCTTTCCTCTGGTCAGACTTGTACAACAAGTACACTCACACTTTCATTACATTCTTAACTTATGTATCCTTCTACCATATTTTAAATCTATGTAACCATATTGTTTTTTAAAAATTAACCCGCTCATAAAGATTCAGGAACATAAAAAGTTATGACTGTTATCTTGAGGAGTATCTTTTGCCTTTCTGAAGATATTTAAAGTGCGAGACTCATGTCAGACTCTTAGTCATGGTGTTACTGGGTTTTTTCACAGAATGTTCAGTGTCAGGTGTCTGGAAGCAAGCTGCAGTTTCATCTTAGTGCTTCCCCGAGCTCAACCTCTTCAGGAAACCCCCTGAGATACAGTGTGAAAATATCCCCACTTCATCTGCAGGTAAACATCAGTCCGGTCATCCAGTCATTATTCTGCTCATTAATATCACATGGGGAGGGTTGGGCAAAAACAACACAATGCTTTTGGCATCTGTGGAAGCACCATAATGTATTGACTGCAAGAAGGTCATTCTCTTAATGCTTCTGGGAACATTGTCATTGGTAAGACTAATGATCCAGTATTTTTGAAAAGCATTTTCTTAAAATAGACATGAATCCCCTTCTGTGTGCTTCAGGGAAAGTGGCTTTGTGTTTGTCACCCAAGTACATAGTCATTTTAATGACAAAAGATCAACATTATGCTCATTTGCGCTGTACATTCAGAGGGTGAGACGGAAAACAAGCTCATAGAAATTTATAATCTATGTATTAAGCTATAGCATGTTATAGCCCATAAAACCTACTTTTAAGAACAGCACGTGCATATACAGGAATGATATAAGATCGGTAAAGACAAGGAATATTCAGTCACATTTGTTGTTGAATATGTTGCCAAAATAAGCGTTTTTCATTTGTTTGTGGCTTTGTAATGAGAGGAAATATTGTTAGGGCAAGTCAAAATACGAACAGCTGCCGAAAACGTCATTATTTTTACTCTGATAGAGAAATGCTTTGATTTACACGGTGTGACTCACTTTCACTTTTATTCGCCGTCAGCATGAGAATCAGGTTAAGTGTTCTGGCTCAGTGCCCTCTGACTTTATTTTAATTACTGTTAATGTCTGTGCTATAGAAACATGCACTGTTACTGATCATGTCCAGAGTTATTTATGGAAAACCCTTTGTAGCATTTAACTCTTGGATGGAGAGAGTAATATTAATTAAATATTGCACTAAAAGTCTTTCAGATTGAATGTTGCGGTGTGCAGATCTGCAGCTCATCTGTTTTAGAGCCTATCTACAGTAGTCGGGAATATATTGTGTTTAAGAGCTTATATTGTGTCACAGGCTTTGCTCATTTGAATTACAGCTATTTTTAAACTAGTAACTTGTTTCACTCCTCACTGTTGTGCTGATTTCGTTTCAGCCGTAAGCACTGCGCTAAGTGGCTAAATAAGTTCGCAACGTTAAATCAACGTTAACCTTTCCTCATTTTTCCCTGTAATCCGGCCTGTTTTTATGATATAGTGCACTGTTTTGCTGAACCCGAATGGGCCAACAGCTCAGCTGAACAAGGCTTATTAATAGCAATTTTTCAAGGAAAGATTGTAGAATTTCAGTGATACCCCAAGTGTACTTGTGGAATACTGACTTGCGTTATCTAGAGGTGATGGCTGTTTGTCTCTTTCTGGAGGAATCTAGGTGACCATCATCACATATTTTCTAGCTGCTTCTCCTGCTGGTGAAGGCCAGTTACTGGAATGCTCTCAGCGGTGGTGTGAATGCTTTGTAGGCTGAATAACTGTATATTTAGGTCTTTTGTTCTCGTTCTAGAGGTCAATGCACTCTACAGCCCACAGTCACATACGGTGCTGCGGTGAAATAACATTCCTATTGTTACTCAATGGGGTCCGACTCCACAGGAACTGTCATCAAATATGTTTTCTGTGTCAGAAAAGATATGTTCTTTGTATGTTTCCTAAATGTTACATTGGGACTGTATGATTTTAGTCACTAGTCATCATTTGTTTATTTATGTTTGGATTCACCTTTTATGCTATTTAGGACTAAACTAAAAGCGTTTGACAGGAATTTGGCCTTCCTATCTATTGCTTACTCTTTTCCTCCATTTCCCGTGTGCAGAAATGTGAAGTCGTGCTTGGACATGACAGCCCATTCCTCTGTCACACGGCCCGCGGCTCAATGAACTGTTGTGAATATGAGAATGTTGTGGATGGTGGACCCTTTGTTTATTGTGAGCTCGTAGACAGTGTTGTTTTTCACAGCTGTGAGCCGCAGCGTCTTTCTGCCTTGCTGCTTGGAAGCAGCAGCATTTATTGTTTAAAAATATGCTGGATGACAGATCAACGTGGATCTTTCGGCTGTTTTGTTTTGTTAGGGGCATAATTTTCGAAACGATTTTGTTTTATTAATTTATTTACATTTTTTTTCAACGGAAAGGTTTCTGCTCTAAAATCTGTTTTGATGCGTCACAGTTGTGAAATATGTTACAGATTGTTATCTGTATTAATGCAGCAGGTTAACAGCTGTAAACAGCTTACAGTTAGGCTAATGATCATACTTCATGAAATAATTATTTATTATGATTATTAATTATTTACTAGCCATATTATGGCTAGAAGATCTTAAGATCATATTATAACATGTTATAGCCATATTATAACATTTATTATATTGCTTTAGCTGCTATTGAAGCTGTGCATTACGGTGTGTGTGTACATCAAAGTCAAAAGGGTTTAAGACACTCCTATATCTTGCAACCCAATCTAACTATGGGAAAGTCACTGTGACGCTTGCATCATGAATTATTGATTAATCGGTCTCTTGTATTGTGTCTGGCTATGATTAATTTGTGTGTGTGTGTTTGGGTTTGTGTCTGTGTCTGTGTTTGGATGTGTGTGTGTGTGTTGTTGCTGCTACAGCTGGCCCTGCAAATGAAAGAGGTGAATGGGGAGGTGGAGATCTCCTGGGGGGTGAATCACCTGAACTCTGCTGATCTGCAGCTCATACCCAGTTTTACACAGGTACATCCACACATCCGATGATATCACACCTCCCCACACACACATTGGTTAGCATCCTTACACATGTGTGTCCATATGTAAATGGTTACAAATACTGTAGGAATCAAAATCTCTTAAGTTGATCGTAGAGATTATTGCTTTTGAGAAGCGCAACTCTGTTCTGTTTTTAAGGGTTGCTCTGTTATAGCTCTGTGTGTGTATGCGTTTCAGGGCGATTGTGAGGGTCTGTTTGAAGCCGCGGTGAAGGACAGGCTCAGACAAGTCTTGCGTTCAGCTCGTCCATTAGTTACTCTAAGCACTCAGCCTGCAGAGTCTTCAGAAGTCAAGGTATGTTATATATATTACTGTGATTTGTTTTATAGTTCTGTTGCGTGTGTCTTAAAGGGATAGTTCAGCCAAAAATGCTGTTCATTTGCTGTTCACACTTTATCTTCAGTAGAACAGTAAAGAAGAGCCGTGAGGACCGTGAGCTCTTCGATTATGAACGTGATCTGATGTGACTTTATAATGTTCTGAGCGTTACACAACGCTGGAATTTGCTCAGAATGGAGAGAAAAACACAGCAGAGGATGTTGCTGTTGATGTTACGAGTGATAATGTTTTATTTCCTGTCTCCTCTTCAACAGGAAGTGAGGAACAAGACCTCACAGGTGACCTCACCCCCGAAGCCCCCTCGAGCTCATGAATGGAAACTCTTAGTGAAGAACATCCGGGTCACGTGCAAACAGGAGGAAGGTGCTGCAGGTCAGAGAACCAACAGACCAAAGCAATAGCCACACACGTTTAAGCAGAACGAACATGTGTATTACACAGCATTGAAATTACTGACTGTACCAGTATCACTTAGTGGAGAAGGTATTACAGGTAAATTTTTGGTGGGATTTGCTTGGTCTATGGACTGATCATGTGACAGAACGTCTGTATTCTGCATATTCTGTTTTTCATTAGGTGTACAGTAGATGCTTTCCCGAAACATTAATGGATCTCATACACTGTTGTGTTTGTGGTTTGGCACAGCCAGTGTATTTTCCATTAGGGTCGGCCATTATATGAGTGTTATTATGTGATATATTCATAACGATTGCACTGTGTGCTTTTTATTTTTCATTAGGTTTGTTAAAGGTCCGTATTTTACCTCTTAGATTCAAATGTTGAATCTTCTTTGCTACAATGGAAGTTTAGGCAAAATAACAGTTTCCCTGATTGGGGAAGAAATAACCCATAAACATTAATACATAAATATTAAGATATACAATGAATATTTCACGCACCACAATGTTTATCATTTGTCTGGATCGAAGCAATGAAGCCTGTAACTAGTACACTGTACTAATAACATTTTACTGTTGTCGCAAAGTACAGGCTTCACTTCCCAAAAAGCACTGCTCTCCTTCAGTTAACAGCCCATGTTTCCCTCCATCAGGATGTCCCTTCTGTTCAGAAATCATTTCCGGACGCGTTCTAATAGTCCCATTGCTCCCCAGCCCTAGTCACTGTTACCGCACTTAACGGAAACAACTGGCATCTCATCCATTTAATGCATAATTTATTCCGCTGTTAAGTGTATTTTCTGCAAAGGGTCAGAACAGGCTGAGTGTCTGTCATTAGATTTATAACAGCAGGATTCTATCAGGGATGAAAGCCAGATCTCCAATGTCATCCTTTTTGTGTTTGGAACAAATTCCTGATTTTGTTTGACTTTATTTGGAGGGCGGGGGTGTAGACCTTTTAACAAATCCATCTGCTTTTGAAAGAGTGTTTTGTCCTTGATGTTCAAGTACTGATCTGTTATTTATTTTCTGTTGTAGGCAGCATCAGTCCTCAGTGTTTCCTTCAGTTAGATGAACCCCCACAAAACTTCACCACCTCAGTCTTGACTAACACATCCAGGCCGGCCTGGGACCAGCCCTTCATCTTGTGAGTTCCTCAGCTGCACCTGACAGCTTTCATTAAGAAGCTTTGTTTTATTTTTAGCCTTATGAAAACTTATTTTTGTAATGTACAGTAAGGAGAGGACAGGAGGTGTTGAGGGGAAAAGAGTCGGTTGTGATGATAAAATCACATGAACCAGATGCAAACCCGTGTTGTCCGCTTGAGCACCACAGCTTAATGTTAGGCCACAGGTGCTCTAACTGCTAGGTCAAACAAATATGTAAACAGATATATCACTTTTATCTATCATTTTGTGAAAATGTGATTTTATCTATCACATTTTTTTATAAGTAAGGCAATTGTAGGTTGATTTCCTCCCAAAATTAATTTAACCATTTACAGGAATTTGGAGTAAGTGTCTATTTTGTGTGGCAGACTCACTCTCTGTTCAGGAAACATGTTTGAAAACAGTCATTGTTTATTCAGTTTCATTTAGTGGTGAGAAACAATGAAAGAAACGAAGATGAAGAGATTTAATCTTTTATTTACCTACTCTAAAGAACATGTAATGGTTCACTATCAGTCACTTTTGCTTTCACAGTCAAGGGTCACATGATGTTGCACTTGTTTTTAAACATTTCAACAGCTTGCAAACATTCAAACTTATACTCTTTTTTCAAAAGAACTTTGGCAAAGAGTTTAAAGACAAGAATCCACACATTACCTCACATTTGTTTCGGTCTCTGTATGGTTTTGCAGTGAGCTTAGCGCCCAATCAAAGGAGCTGAACATCCAGGTCATGGATAACAGCAAACATGGAGAGAGTAAGTCCACGTGAGCTAAACTAAACCAGCTTAACGCTATTAAAACAGAACTGCAACATCCATTAATCTGCATGTGCAGACGTTTGCAGAG
>JAZGTI010011883.1:0-16228 GCA_036877585.1 Botia kubotai | reverse complement strand
TGTTTCTGGTACCACCAGTCGGAGAAATGAGAGAGAGCACAATTAATCTTAATAGGGCAGTAAACGAAATAAATCCTTAATTCAACAAAATCATTACATCACTGGGTAGCCAGACCCACAGTGAACTCTCATTGGTCCAGAAAATGCCGCTGAGTCACCGTGTCCTGAACAGATGTGACAAGTATTACAGTGTACTATAAAGTCAACTACGTGTTCACACTGAACGTGTAAATGAGGCGTGACAAAACAGATTCACACCAAAGCAGAATATATTACATGTTTATTATACAGCTGTGTGGATTTTGAGCTATAATGAGATTTTTGAAAACCTGTCGCAGTTTTTTGCACCATGTCTTGTAAGGACGCAAACATCGGATTGTTTTTTTTATTTATCACTTTATGAGACTCCAACGCAACATATCTCACCGCTTCCATTACAAGCAGCAAACTGTCTACATCGCATGCGCGTAATGTCACTGTTAAGAGAGCAATCTAGTTTTGTGTGAAAAAGATTGTTCATTGTTCAGAGACTATAATATAAATGTCTGTGGCTTTTTGTTCCAAACCTGATTTTGCAAACAAATTGGAAACGTGAAAAACAAAAGCATAACCTTAGAGATACATAAAACCATAAATCCAAAATGAGTGCGCTGCGTGTCGAGGTGCAAAGATATAACAAAAGACAGATACAGATAAAGGACGATGAGATTAGTAAATTTCATCCAGCTGGTGAGAAAAAATGGGCATGAAATCCTGTCACCCATACAGAATACAGATAGCCTGCGTATTGTGTAGAGTGAAAAATTGAAACAAAACAAAATAGAGGAGAGCGCGTGAAGGGCCAGAAGACAGTGACAAAATCACTGACAAACAAAACGGTAGCCACGGCAACTGTATTTTCCTCTTTTGCTGTGTCTGTCTCTCTTTGAGGCTGTACATGTATTTATTTTTATGCATCTGTCTTTGGCTCTCTCTTTTCTCTCTGGATGTACAGTACAGTACACAGGGATAAATTGGCACTCCGTTAAATCTAAATGCATCAGAGAGTGAAAATAAATAGGAGAGGAGGAGACAGTGAGATTATGCTGTCTCTGCGGTGCAGATTTAAAACAAACCTGTATAGCTTTCCTGTATAGCATGCCTACAGGGGGCATGTTATGAAAGCAGACAGTAATTACTATATTAGCATGTAAATGTGTACATATTTCTTCAAATGTCACATTATGCTCAGTCTATTCATGTGACGTAAGCTGGTGAGTCTGTTTATGAAATAAAAGTGACCGCTTTTGTGACTAGACATGATTCAGTCCACAGTGCAAAAGCACCCATGTCTATGTGTCTCTCTGTAGCAGACACACAAACATTAATAATTCATATATTTGATCTTTAATTTATTACTGACCTTATTGCTGTGCTCAGGTTTGTCGGCGATACAGAAAATGTTGTTTGTTATTTGTTCGGTTTCTTTTACTAATAACTGGGTGAGTGTATTTATATTTGTCAGCAAAGGTTTACACTGGATTTTTGGGCAAAAGTGAAGGATTTAATCAGCTGGCTCATTTAAAAACACTATATTCTGCACAGGAATTGAGTCAATGGTGAGATATCGCTTCTAGTACAGGGCACAACAAGCAACAGGGCAAAGATATTAGCCAATAATTTCAAATGGCAATGTTAACCGAAAAATTGGCTATAAAAATATACCGGTCTGTAAAAATAGTCTTTAGTTCACAAATGTAGGTCTATTTATTTTTTTAAATATTGCCATATATAATAATATTTACAAAATCACTTTTCTTTTTTAAAACGCCTCTCAACTAATGTTACGTTGCCCCAGGAAACAGAAACAAAGCAAGTCAATTTTAAAACGTTTCCTTGATTAAAAAGAGCACCTAATTAAAACAAATCAAATAATTTAATCAAAACGGACTACATTATAGACAACATAACTGTCAATACACGCATATAAATATTAGGAACATACATAAAAATGTAGGAACAGCTTGGGGCTGATAATGATGGGCTTATAAAATACGACCCTCTTTAAGTAAAAACCCCTGTCCCTGCTTTTGTGTTAGCTAATGATGATGTATGATCCACAGCACGTGTCCTCCGCTTTACATACCCCATTTATTAACACGTATCATTTAAACTGCGTGGATCGATTATTATTATTGCAGACCTAGAAACAAACAATCGCTGTTAGTCATTAGACATGTTGCTTTTTAAACTATTACATAGTTCTGTGACCTTTGAATAGCGAATACTTCTTCTGTTTAACGTCACTCTGATAAACAGCTCACAGCACACAAGTGTCTACAGGACGCATCCAATGCCTATGTGGTGCATGAATAGCGCCATCTGGTGGCAAGGAATTATTTAACGCAAAACTGTTCGCAATTGTTTTAAACAAATCGGTTCTTTTACACGACTGACCAATTTATTTAAATAATCATTTGAGATCGTACGTATTCTTAATTATTTATATTCTAATTAAAGTGTTTACGTTATATTTTGGTTCGGAAAAAAAAGTGTACAAAATAAAAAACAAATAAAAAATATTAAGTTTCATTGAGTTTTATTCTCCACATTGTTCGGGATTTTAATGGCCCTGGCCGCAGCTAACAGCTGAACAATTCAATTAACATATTGATATGAAGAAAAACGAGCAAAAAAATCGATTAAACTGCCAATAATCCTTATGTACAAAATATACACAGTGAATTGTATATACACATGTACACACAAACACAAATGTACAGCTTTGTGAATTGACATGCTTCTTAGAAGCAGTGAAATGAATTAATGTCCTAGACATCATAGAGTGACATAGCAACATATAATAATAATAATAGTAATAATAATAATAATAATAATAATGCATTAAAATGGCATACTTGCAACAAACATCGCAATTGTCTATATTATTTAAAATTTAGCTTGATTTTATACTCTTAACTTACTCGTTTTGCATTGTCAGAGCACAACACTGGTGCATTTTTCATGATAATAAATTATTGTTGACCTGGGACAAAAAAAATCAAGGAATATTATGACTATAAACATAACATTTCTTATAACTAATAACCTGGAAACAATGTGAACTAATCGGGAATACAATTGTCAGTAAATACTTCACATCATTACATCAAAAAATCTCTGCAACTTTAGCTTCCTTCACATGACACAAGGTAAAACGCTTAAATACAGAGTTTTAAATAAATGTATAAGAGAATAGAGAAGGACGTACCTAGCTTTAGTCAATAGGATGTCATGAGGACGCAGTGGTTTTGCTAAGGTTAATAACAGTAAACCGGACCTGCTGTGATTTCATTAGCATGAGATTAGCTTGTCTTTTACGTCTGTGTGTGACTGCTGGAAGCTTCGCTCTGGTAAAGCTGTCTGCTGTGGTTAGCCTCACAAACAAAAGCAGTGTTACGACACAGACATGGCTTCATGGCTACAGTGGAGTCCCTCAGTCACTTTCTCTGTCCATCTTTATCTTCTCGTCACACTCCCCAAAACTTAACAAACACCAGCAAAAGTGGCAGTTTTAAACAGCCGCATAAATTTAACACAGAGCAAATATAACCGAATGCCTCAAGATCTAAAATGATTCCCGGACATACTATAGACACCCAAAGATGAGCCATAAAGATGGCAGTTTGTTGTCGTTTGGGGATGGACACACTAAAACTTTCACTTTCTTCCTCTTTCTAGAATCTCTCCATTCTTTAATATTTCTGCTGGTCCAGTTTATGTTCTGGGATCCCTGATGCTGTACAACATCCCAGTTCCTCCATATCTGCCTCCACACACTCCTCTCAGATTTTGGTCTCTGGGCCATCGGGATCCACGGTCTGAAAGGAGCTGCGGATGTGGGCGGCCTCAGTAGCACAGAGATAGCCGAAGGCTTTGTTGTACCACTCAGGAGACTTGCCTCTGATAAACAGCAAAGACATTTACAGTCAAAAAATAATTCAGTAAATCTTGTGTGTAATTGTCAAGGTTTAAGACTAAACACAAAACTGTGTAAGTATTACGCAAATCATTTCCTCATCCATTAAAACATATTTAGCTATTTTTCTTGCATGCAATTAGATTTGGTAGTTTGTTTTCTTTTCTGGAGCTTTAGACAGTTTTCATTGGTCCAATTTATGGCCAGGCCAGGAAAGACAGTGTGATAATAATATAGTGATAATATCAAACACATACAAGGACTACTAATACAAAACTGGAATTTCATTTTTTTTTGTGAACTGTCCCTTTAAGAGTTATTGTCAGTGCACCTACTTTAGATCAACTCTACATATGTGTGTGAGCCTGGATTTGCCAGAGCCACATGGTTCCAGCAGATACTGTGACTCCAGAACCACCCCTCTCACTCCACCCAGCTGTGGGCTGTCCTCATGGTCGATCGATACTGACACCAGCACACACGCGCCTTTCGGTAAATCAGTCCTCCATGTCCTAAACAAGATTAGGATGACACAAATAAAATCACAGCAAAATCTAAACCAGGATGAAAACAAGGACGGACAGCTAATGGGTCACAGAAGGACGTAGATTCCTTTTTAAATGATGTACGATTCATCCAGAATGCTGTCAGCCAATGAGATTGCTGTTTGCTTCACACAGCTGCGTATTTGTCAAAAGATGTAATTATGTGTTAAACTGTCTTGCAGTGTTCTAGGCATGATCTGAGTGGCCTAATTTGTTTTGCTCAAAGTATTTAGCTTGAATTAACACAGGCGTGCGGCTAGAACAATGAGCGAGTCTGAACCTTTCAGTAATATTCGGAGAACGCGCAGCTGTTCAGCGCGGGTATGCGAGACCTTCTCATGACATCAGTGTTCAGAGAATAACAACCGGCCGATGACGCACACAAGCTTTCACTAGAGAAGCTCAAATGAAACACATGCCTTCATTACAGCACTAATGGTGTAATCAGTTCAGCACATTCTGATATTTGCTAATGGCCTTAAACATGGTCAGGACACACACATTAAACAGTGAACAATAAGTGAGTACACTAGGTGCGTACACTAGGTGGGTACACTAGGTCGGTACACTAGGTCGGTACACAGAATCAGACATATTTGTGCATAAAACAGTAAGTTTGTGCTTTGCACAAATTGTATTAAAGGTACAGCCACAACTCCCAGTGGCCATAGAAACATGGATTTTTGACCCTACAAAATGTGACAGAACATGTTTATGAAAACTATTTCTGCACACATAAAAGCACAACCTTTATTCAGTTATAAGGGAATGACACTCAACGATTGCCCTCAAACCTCACCTGAGCACCACAAAGTCTCTGCTGGGGTGAGGGGCCATGCTGTTGAGCACATACTGATACACCTCAGTCTGTTTGTCCATTGTTTCCAGAACCTTCCACTGCAGGAGGTTACTGTCCCACAGGTGGCGCTCTCGCAGGATGCGGTTCAGCACCACAGATGGAGGAGCCTCCACCTCTACAGACACACGCCAGCGCCTCAGCGGGGTCCCGTCTCCTACCTGTCAGATATAACACGACTGATTTATATTCTTCATATACATATTTAATAACCGCATCATTACCCCATAAATGTGATCATTCTTTAATTCAAATTTACTAAAATGAATTCACATAAATGTTTTAGTTTTTCTTTAGATTAAATCATGAGTAAAAAGGTCTATAAACAAATAAAATTACAAAAAAGTGGTAGTCCTACAATAAAAATTAAATAATATTTTTTAAAATATGAATTATAAAAAGCGTAATCTATAAGAGTGTATTATTATATTAGAACTCACGCTATCATAAATTAAACGTTCATCATATTTGTAATTTTGTAATGTGTCATGTTTGTAATTTGTACCTTTTTGAATGAGAGCTCTGTGTTGTCAATGTTTGGTCTAGTCACCCAACCCTTGTTCTTATCCCTGCTGTCTTTAAGCAGGTTTCGTATCAGGCTCTCTAGGTAAGAGTGATAGGAGCTCTCCTCCTCTTCCTCTTCTTCCTCATCTGGTCGCGGTTGCTGTTTACAGAGCTCGTCTAAAGAGGGCGCCAGCAGCTCAGCTTCCATGTATGAGTTCCTGGACTGAGAAACCATTTCCTGCGGGATCTACAGAAACAACGCAGACAAATAATCCAACGTTTAGAGAAGTCTACTGTTGCCTCTCTTTTCAGCACTGTATTTAATTGTAATTGTATTTGTATTTAAGCACAAGAAGTGTGTATTTAAGAACTCTGCTGTGTGCCTCGTACCTCAAACAGGTGGTTGCATTCAGCAATCATGTGGGAAAGCCCCTCAGTGGCTGCAAGGTTTTCATTCAGGTCCTTTTGGTCAGGCTGCCCCGTGGCATACTTCTTCTGAATAGACCTACAGGTGATAAAAGGCAACATACATTAAATGACGGTATGTTAAGGTGATCTTAATTTCCATGTGATTACACATTCTTGTAATGTCCAATCAGACCAGTAAACATTTCCCACAATACATACTTGACAAATGCAACTACACACTTTGTACATTTACACAGACATGTCCCGTGACACCCCCGACCCCTCCCCCAGTCTGGGTAGAGTCTGAGGTGAAACGACCTCCACACCTCCTTCTGTGTCTGGACCCTAGGGCAGTGTGTCTGCTCTGCGTCGAGTTAATGTTCCCTAATGAACACGATGATGGGGGAGTTGTTTGTACATTGAGTTAATAAAACATTTCACGCCTCCTCGCACCACCTCAGGGCCCTTGAGTCCTCATGTCAAAGCAGACATCTATTCCTACAGCTCCTACACACCCATATACATACACCAAAACACACATCAAAATATATATTCATATGTACATACAAACACACACACACACACAAACACTTGGTGATATTCAGTGATATTCCATACACAGATAACCCTGGTAAAAAGACTAATTTAATCCATAATGGTACCCAGCACACATTTATACATTCGGCAGATGTTTGTTATGATGTTTCGAAGCAATACATGCATAGAACTCATCATATGAAACAACATGCAAACCGCATCTAGTTACCGTGGTGACAGGTTATCATTTTTCATGATGTTGAGGTGGAAGAGAGAGGGAGCGAGACACACTGCCAGGTTCATAGGGGTCATCTGGTTCTCCTCGACAGAGGAAGTGACATCATTCAGGAAGCACAGCAGTGTCTGCACGACCTCGCGGTTTTCGTCAGCCATTAGCATGATAGCGGCCTGGACTGCCTGCAAGCGCTGCTCTTTAGGAACATCTGGATAGACAGAGAGTAGTATTGAGTAGGCAATACCGTTCGAAAGATCCAATATATTATAGTAGGTTTCCTGTAGCTCAACTGGTACACCATGGCGCCAGCAACCTCAAGGTCACAGGTTCGATTCCCTCACTGTGTCAACCAAATGTGTTAAATATATTTAGTAACTGTGCTCATGGAGTCAAACTGGAGATGCATCTTACATTGGTAAATGTGAAGAAAGGTCTCCCCCATCTTGCTGGTGAGGAGCGGTTCAGGCAAGTCTCTGAAGAACTGTTTGACCATGTCGGCCACATCGTATGCGCACTGGTCCTCATAGTTCACATTTTCTGGAGAGTTTTCACACATTTGTCGTAGAGCCTGAATCCGAGACTTCACGCCGGATTTACGGAAAAGCCCGACCTGAAACAAAACAAGACAAAAAAATAGGTTTTTACATGAACAAAACTTGTGCAAAGGACACATCTGTGAAGCTAGCTTGTTCAGAGTGGTTACCAGGGCTTTACTATGGGATTGTTAAGGTGTTCTGACTAGTTTTAAAGTGTTGCTATGTGGTTTCCAGGGGGTTGCTAGGCTGATTTGGAAGACTGTTTACTGTCATATGTGCCCACCCCAAGTTTAAAACATTCTGGGTTCTACAGACATCTTTCTGTGTTAATCTTTTGGTTGTTTTATCATTCACCATCAAAAATCATAAAAATAGAATCAGAAAAATAACAACACAACTCTACTCCATTTAAAGATCATTGATGTCTGTAGGTTTTGATCTAACCCTAAAAACAGCCAATTATAAAGGCCATCCTTGCCCTAGTAAGCACCACTAAGACACAAACATAAAATGAAGCAAAGAAATTCTGTGTTTATCTTAATTACTGGACATGGAGAAAAGTCATTATGAGGGTTTGTAAACTCTGGCTTTTCTATCTATAGAAATGGACCAGCGGCTGGAATCACACAGTTGTTTTGAACCCATCGAGCTTTTAATCACAGAGTTCATAATGACTTGAGCTATGATGGGATCTGAACCTTATAATCAGTCTTGAGAACGTAAATGGGACTGTATACCTGGTCCAAACATTGACTCCTTAAAAAACGCAGAGCGAGCTGCAGACTGATGGGCAGTGGATGTCCATACCGCTGCACATGGACAATCAGAGGAACCCCGAACACCATCTTATCCTTATAATCTGGACCCTTCATCCTTTTCATAAACTTTGGAACTGACCTAAAAATGGAGACAAACAGTTTAAAGGGTGGATTGTGCTTATAGAATGTGGTTTGAAATGCTGTTTTCTGTCATTTACTGAATAGCTTTTCTCATCCGTGTATGGATGTGTTTACAGTATGTGTGTACAGTATATAAACATGTCCATCTCAATATGTAGGATCTACAATAAGAGGCTTGATTATATATAATAGAGTAAGAGTGTGACAGGAAGGGCACAAATGACATAGCAAATTGATCACAATGAGTAAGAGTTTAGAACTGTTATTTTGAGAAGACGAGTGCTTGACGGTGTGTCATTTGATAAGAGCAAAGGTCATGTGCGAACTGATGATACACCAAGACATTTCCGTGGAAGAAATTCCACTATTACATCCCACACTGGGACTTTCCGGGACTAATCTTGTCCCTTAGGAGACCCTTGACTTACATACAGCAGGAAGCTGTTCCCTAAAGTCTTACTCATACATTCCATACAAAATATTTTACTCCACGTTATTATTCCTTGTATTTGTAGGTAACTCACCAAGTCCAGCCATGCTTGTTGGACATGGAGTATTTCTCCATGATAGCAGTGAGACGCAGTAACGAGAACTTCTGCAGCAAGCTAAGCTGGCCTACTGATTGGCTAGATATCTGTAACGAGATTCCTGATTGGCCCAGAAGGTTTGACATCCTGAAGCTGGGCCATCTGAAACTAGAAATAAAACATGAATACGAATGAAAATTGGAATTTCAATTCATAATTTAATCCACTCATTGTAAACAGCTGCCGTTATGGCAACATGTAAAATGATCCAATCACAGAATTCAGAATGGCCACTGAAGTCTCACCGTGGTCGTGTGAGAGAAGCTCCCACCCCTGAGTCTCTCCTCTCTCTGGTACTAGAAGTTTCTGTGTCATTTAAAGAGACACCATCTCTGTTACCATCACTCGACGTGGTCTGATTTTCTAGTACTGATGTCCCCTCAAAGTCCAGTGTGATTTGACTGGAGGACTGATTATCTGTAATCCTCTGGTCCTGCCCACTGTTGCCATCCCTCTCCCCTTCATTTTCCGGCAAGACACTTTTGGACCAGTGGTCAACAATCTGCTGCAGGCCGTTCACATGCTGCAGAATGTCATCTAAGTGCGGGAATATTTCCTCCTTCTCAAGGTCCAGTATATCCCCCGTGCTTGCATACAGGTGTGAGCCAGGCACATTGTCATATACGCTGATCCGACTTCCCCTCGGGCAGCAGCGTGTCACAGGTCGAAGTTCCCTTCCGCTGACTTTCCTGTTCCTCAACGGCTGCTGTTCTGAATCCAGAACCTTCCAGCTTCTGTGGTCCTTACTAGCTGGTGCCAGACTTTCAATGGACAGGGCTTTGGGGAAGGTTCCGGGTTTATGATCTTTTGGGATGTGCACCAACAGCTCCTCATACGAGTGGAACTCATTTTTGTGGCTCTGTTCTCCCACTTTCCTCCTCTGGGGGGCGCCTGCCAGGATGTCAATATCCTCCAAGTAGACACCTGCACGTTTGCCAGAGCTGTGAAACTTGGAGCTTCGGCTTATTGTGTTTGGGGTGCTCCCGGCACTACCGCTGGTCTCTGATTGGCTGCTGGCCTCGCTGCTGGCGAGCGAATTTGGGCAGTTGTTAGCAACTGGCATATTTTCAGTGTTTAGAGGCTCGTTGTTGAAAATTCGAACACAATGTAGAGTTTTTAGTGCTTCAGGCTCACTCTGCAAAACTGGACCACTAATAACCAAAGAGCGTCGCTCAGACCTGCCCATTGATGGTCCCCATGTCCGACCCAGCGTCTCCATCCTCCGCAGGAAGTCTTTGGCGCGTGTGCGTCCGCGCCGCCTGCTCTTGGCAGGAAGCGAACCGTAATGAGGCAGGTCTCTGGGTACGTGCAGGGGGGCGAGCGAGGCACACTCTGGCATGGCGCTCAAGGAGTCTTCGCTGTGGAGAGAGCAGATCTCCGGCTCGCTTAGGTCTGTCAGAATGCTCTCACTGCTCATGGTGGCCCGCAGACCCTTCCCGGTCTCCGAGGGGCTCCGGTCCTCAGCTCTACCCAGGAGGAAATCGATGTCTTGCAGACGTGACCAGCGACGACTGTTCCACTCAAATGTCCATCTATTGCTGATAGCCAGCAAGTCCTCCTCATCAGAGTCCTCACTCTGTATGAGCAAGAAAACAGGAACTTAGACCTTAGCATGACAAATGGATGAGTGAATACAGTCACATAGCCATTGCTATGTGTAAATGATACTAATAAAACAAATAGCTTTTCAAATAGGACAGTAAAGGCTGTAAAACAATTTACATGACATTAATCATGATGGTTTAGCAAAGCAAAATATCTTAAATTAATTATTCATAGGACTACAGAGATTCTTCTGCATTGTAACGTTTTTTCATGACAGTAACCCATCCTGTCCAGATACAATGATGACATTTAAAATCAGTACAAAAACACTACTATGCTGTATACTTGTACCCTTGGTGTAAACTAAAAAAAAATTCCTATTTTTTCTTTTGATTTTAGGGTAAAATATTACCCGGACATTGCTTGACCAATTTAGAAAATCACCTTGAATTACCTTGTTTAAAAAATCTTAAAAGACGAAGTTTTGTTAGCATCACGTAATAAACGAATCACTCACTTTCTTTTTGTGAAGGCTTACGTCCAGTTTCATGGAGGCACACTTGTTCAGAGTGTTGAGTCGACTGCAAGACAGAAGATACGCTCAATGACGCATCAATCACTCTGAAACCATACAGCCACAGAGAGAGAGATAATCCACTGCGAATCCTTCGCTGGTCTAACCTCTGCTTGCCTCTCTACATGCAGGTATACGTTTCAAGAAACTTGCTGTGTCCTGATTGGCTGATGGTGTGAGTGACGAGGAGAATGTTTGGCAGCTGGGGGAGAGAGAGGGGGGGCAATCCACCTTCTCGCCCACCTCCCTTTTGATGTAACCCTAAAGCTCCCTTTAACGTTCTGATCTGACTGATCTTCACCTCCTGGAGGACTATTTCCCATCCATTTACACACATCCACAAAAGAATGGAGACTCTTCTGCTTTATATCCATTTCAGACACAAACAAGTCATTATTTCACCTATAAAACCAGTCTTGTTATTCTGGACACCCCAGAATGTTCCATTATGACATCAGCACGGTTAATCAGCTGACTGCAGATCAGTGCTGTACCTCTGACACAAGCAGAGTTCCTTTCTGCAATGCATTTTACACCCTAATTAAACATCCAGGGCCCAGATGGCCACATAAATGTGTGTAAATATTCACGTCTGTGGTGTGACAATGTAAAGCCATTATCCTGCCAGCAGACACTGTCCTCAATGTGTGCATGTCTGTGTATTATTTGACAGTAAAGCTGTCAGATCTTACTAACACTGTCATTACTGGCATTAGAAAAGGAGACGACCTGCTAAAAGCCCTCAGAGCTCACGGGCCTCGTTTCACACACACACACACACGCACGCACAACCATCTGTTAGCAGCCTACACTGCCAGACTCCAGCCCCCAATGCTCCCCCAGGCCTTTGAGGGGAACATCATAGCAAGCTCTGTGGGGCTGCATTAGGGATCAAAGCATCGGGGAAGGGGACAGACTTTCTGAAGGACATGGGTCAGACAGCTACAGAGGTGGGGTCGCCACTGGGTCAGCGCCACAGAACTTTCTCGTACTTGCACGCCGAGAAGAGCAATAATAGATGAAGCCGAGTCTGGCTGGGTGCTGCTTCTAAAAGAGCAGTTGAGTTTTTTTCTAACACATTTGCTCATGGTGAAGCTTTGAGGAGAAGCGTAGGGTCTACCTGGCCTGTTTTGCTGATTTTATGAGTATACACTCAAGAACATTGTTCAACCACAGACGGCTTTGTATGAATCGTTGGCTAGCTGAATTGTGTCTTCTTTGTTCTCAGTTTCTCAAAAAAGCATTTTTATTAAAAATATTTTCCCTTCTTTTAAATAAACTTAACTTACATCAACTCCGGTTCTTGTTACTAATTGTCACTGATGACCAGTGGAAAGCAAATATGATTCATGACTGCTGTGAATGACAATTCCAGTGTGTGACTGACAGTTAAAGTCCTTTGATTGTCACAGCTGTCACTTTAGTCAAGATGGCGTATCAAGCTCCATTCTGCACTCTCACAGTCTTCATCACTTACTCTTTCTCTCTAGATACATTTTATTAAGACAGACAGACAGATAGAAAGACAGACAGACAGAAAGAAAGACAGAGAGACATACAGACAGATAAAGAGAAATACAGAGAGAGAGAGACAGAGAGAGAGAGAGAGAGAGAGAGGCAGACAGACAGAGATAGAGAGGCAGACAGAAAGACAGGCAGAAAGACAGGCAGTCCTCTAATCTTACCGGCAAAGAGGCTCCACAAGGTCTTTGTCGAGAAAGTCATGGTCCCTCTTGACAGCAGAGATTTCAATGGGAAACTGTGAATCTGCATACAGAGTCAGAGAGCAGATCACTTCTCTGCAGCGCTACACACATCTACACAAATTGCTAAAGTTCACACAAGTGCATCTCACTGTAATTTAAAGTCAAACCAAACTCATAAACTACAGAATAACAAACACACAAACAAATAGATAGATAAATAATATACATATAATAGATAAATAATACATATAGAGTCTCTCTAGTCAGCCCAGCCGCACATCTGGAGAGGTTCTGTGGAGGATCACAGATCTACAGCAGCTGTGGTGTAACTCTCATAAAGCAACAAGCATCTCTGGCAGACTTTCCCTCGCTGATTACATTATACACAACAGACAGACTCTGACTGAAGCCCATCCAAGGGCCATCCTGAACTCCCACGTTTAAGCTAAAACAATGCAGACAATTAGCAAAACGAGGAGTTACAGATGAACTCTAAGGCGTGACGAGTGGTCATCGCTTGCCGGTGGAATCTGGGAGCGCTTTGTTTCTGTTATAATGTCATGATGACCTCACACGCCCAAATCGAGCTTCTTCCATTTTATGAGTTTCTCATGAGAGCCAAGCTAGGAAATCTGAATCCACTTGGTAAAAAAAACTAAATGTAGAACTGTTGACATTTTATCACTCATTGACGTAAAGTATCGTGAGGAGGAGCCAGGGGAACAAAGAAAGAAAGAGAGAGAGAGAGAGAGAGAGAGCGCATCCTCCCGATCCCTCTGTTGGCCTGGCCGGAAGTCTGAGGCAAGGGCCTGCATTTTTTCAGCAGTGATAATTTTCCCATGACCCCTTTCTCCTTTCGGATAGAAACTCCAGCCTGCAAATAACTCTCCACGGCCCCAAAATGACCAGAAAAAGGAGGGAGAAAAAAACGTGCTGACAAATCGAACACAGCTGTATCAATGCAGTTTTTATTCCACATACATGAAACGTGAAAAAAATCAAGAATGACTTAAGTTTGTGTCCGCCCAGCTGTGGCATGATGGGATAGGTGTGATTTCAAACTTCAGCTTCAACCACACAGAAAACATTTGCTGAAGCCACCATATCAACAAGTGATCAACACATCTGTGTGGGTGGCTTTATAGATATTAATTCTATTTCTTACCCTCATAGAGTTGGGCATACTGTGGGAATCCCGCTGCCCTCAGCCAATCACATGCCTCCTTTGCTTCGAGTTCTGAAAATAAACAAAAAAAATGAAATAAACGTTTCACAAAATGACACAAAATTTCATCACTTCATTTTGCCACAAACATTCATTGACAAACAGATTTACACACATTTAAAGGTAAAGTTTAGTTACCATGCGTTTATATGTGTGTTTGCATGTGTCCTTTTCTCTCTAGGTCCATGTACTCCACATTTCATTGAAAATGATCCACAATAGAAACAGTGTCTCTTAAAATAAGCCTTGAAAGTGGATGGGTCAGGAAATGACCTCACCACAATCCGACAATTATATCCTTTGCTTACAAGATTCTCCACATACTTGTGCTAAATTACACATTCGCTGAACAGAAACCACTTGAGATCTGCCTCTGAGCAGAGTACTGGGCCTTACAAGTGATATAAACCAGAATGATCCATTATTGTGAACTGGTTCTTACTCATCCTGGTTGTTTTCATTGCTGTGTCATATTGAAAAAACGTCCGTCCCTCAGATGTAATTTTGCTCTTCCTCAACTCTCTGTTCTGTCGTTCTCAGGCAAGCGCCATTAAAACTTGGAAACGCATTTGGAACAACATGACAGTAAAATAAAGTGAATGAAGACAAGATTGAGGACATTTTATTTTTAGATGGAACTGTTTCTTTAAGGGTCAAAGAGAGGGTGGGAAGTATGTCAAAATGAATTATGACTATTATTGGTGCAAGAAAACTAGTTAAAGCATCATTATAAAAGCTTCACAGCATAATCACAAAGTACATATAAAGAAATAACAGCATCCACTATCTGATTTGTCACTAGGGCCGTTCAAGGCATGTTAAACAGGCCGAGCGTTTAGAATCAGTCACACATGGAAGCAATTACTGAAAGACACGATGGGGCCCTTAAAAAAATGCAAACACTGCTATCAGCGCGAATGCTCTGCGGGTGCAGCAAGCCGTGCTGTCACAGGCAGGGAAAGACCCCTTATTTCACCACTGTGCATGTTTGTTCTGTTTTAATGCTTTGTTTGTTTGCTTGCATCAACAGACTCAACGCTTTTGGCTTTCAGATCACACATGGAAGTGATTATCGACAGACAGATCCGATGTAATCCCCACAGTAGAGGAATAATGTAATCGCATAATTAGTGTGCATAAAACATGACAGTACATGAATAATGATTTATGATCGTCTTAAACATGAGAGAAAATAAGAAAAATGCTGATGTCAACGGCCACTTTTTTATCTAATCAAATTCTATACACACAGACTTCTCTCTTGTACACTAATCTGGGATTAACCTCAACTTTTTTTTTTAAAGCACTGATCTTAGATCAGTTGTAAATAACATCATCTAATGAAACCATCAAATGAGGCCCAACCACTGGGCCTGTTTTGCAGAGCATCAGAAAGAATCTCGGTCCTCCTGAAGCTCAGAGGGGATTCTGGGTAGGCCAGAGTCAGTGCTCCTCAGAGGCGTGGGAATAAAGAACTGCTGTGGGTTTAATTAACACATACCAATAATATCAAATGTCCCCCGCTGACACAACACAAAAAGGTGCTCAAAACAATCAACCTCTACACAAACCTAACGCAAAGCCACATGCGAGACCAGAGTGGACTGAACAGCCCAGCAGTCACGCAAAGCTACACAATGAGAGGTGGCGGTAAAAACATGGCACACTGCAGAAACACAAACACACACACACACACACACGGGGCCAACACAAAGCCACAGAGTGTGATCGGCCCCATCCAAATGTGCAGAAAGCCACACACGCGGCGATCACATTCGCGCAGTGGCGCGCTGCTATGGCGTCTAATCTCAGCCAGGACGCGTAGCCCCTCATGACCCACCCGACATTCCTGCTCACCTCAATGTGACAACAGGCAGCGCGCCATGAGACAGAGCAGCAGGCACGGATGCTGTGCAGGGACTGGGAGCCATGAGAGCAGGGCAAAATCAAAGGCATTCTTGTTTCGATTAAGCAAACAAGACCCCTGATTATATAAAAACACAGGAGCTGTGTCCTTAAAAGTCACCACAGCCCACAAAAGACTCTCTATAGGTTTTGGTTCTTCAAGTCAAAGGCAGTGTTGTGTCTGTCACAGAGGGCCACTTGAAGCCAA
>JAZGTI010011882.1:0-16228 GCA_036877585.1 Botia kubotai | reverse complement strand
CTGCACTGTTACCCCTGCAAATACAGTTAAAGACCTAGGTGTTATATTAGACAGTAACCTGTCTTTTGAAAATCATATTTCAAATGTTACAAAATTCGCCTTCTTTCATCTCAGAAACATAGCCAAACTACAAAATATTTTGTGTATTGCTGATGCGGAAAAGCTAGTTTATGCATTCATGACCTCCAGACTGGACTGCTGTAACGCATTACTCAGTGGTTGTCCTGCATCATCACTAAATAGACTACAGTTAGTTTAAAATGCAGCCGCCAGGGTGCTTACTAAATCTAGAAAATACGATCACATAACCCCTATTTTAAAATCTCTACACTGGCTACCCATGACGTATCGTATAGACTATAAAGTTCTGCTGATTACTTAGAAAGCTTTAAACGGTTTAGCTCCTACATACCTAACTGAGCTCCTGTCGTGCTACAACCCGTCCCGCTCTCTAAGATCCCAAAACACCGGACTTCTAATAGTTCCCAGAATAAATAAATCCACCAAAGGGGGTAAAGTGTTCTCATATGTAAACTTTGGAATAGCCTTCCAGACACTGTTCGGGGTTCAAACACAGTCTCCCAGTTTAAATCTAGATTAAAAACACATTTTGTCAGTGAAGCATTCATGTAGTACAGTGAACAGCAGCTACGCTAATTTGTTTTTTCTGCCTTCCATCCCCTCGGGATGAGTATCTAACTAGAGTTTATGCCAGTGCCAGGAGAATCATCACGTGCCGCCCTCCCATTCATAACCATTCCAGATGGTGGAGCTGAAAAACGAAGGAGGCCATCCGATGTCCCCATCGCACAACACAAACTACTTTAGCGGCAGGCAGTTGCATGATGGGAGATGAAGTTCGTCGGATGTGATCAGTATTCCGGGGAGGGTTCCCTCTGGTGGCGCGGTGAAGAGGAGGCTGGAGCCTCCACCATAACAGTAGGGTTATGTCTGTGAAGACACCAAGCTCCATGTGAATACATCATAGAATAGCCAAGATACAGTGTTTTTCTTGTACAATCTTTTTTTGTGTGCTCGCCGAAAAATGTAAGACATGGTGACGAGAACGGTAAGAGATATCACCATGATTTCCATGAGTTTTAGTCAGGGGTTTTTCTACATGCTACATACCAAATTCCATGCAAATTGGGCAAACGCCTTAGGAGATGCTTTTTTTAGACAATTCAAAATGCCAGAAAAAATTTTCATTACGAAAAATCACATCATAGGGTGCCTTAAAATAGGAATGAGGCAAGGAATCAGAGGTGAAAAGAATATTGTTTTTTATTTCTTATGGGTTCTTATTAAGAACACTAATGGACACAATAAATACTTATTCATTATAAACTAGAAGAAAAATCATGTAAGAAGAGGGGATATCTCAACTTTGCTGTTATGCAAAGTTGGCCCTAATGTAAGTAAATTCTGTTTCTGAGGAACACAAAGGAAGATATTTTGAAGTATGCTGGTAACCAAACAACATTGGCACCCACTGACTTCTATTGTATAGACCCAAAATTACTGAGACATTTCTTAAGATGTTTCCTTTTGTGTTTCACAGAAGAAAAAGTCATGCAGGTTTGGAATGACATGGGGGACAGTAAATGATGGAAATTTTTGTGGGTGAATCTTTTTAATGTGATAATGCCTGCCTCTAATGCTCAGGTCTGCAAATCGCCCTGAATCGGTCAGATTGGTAAATTAATTACCAAAATTAATAATTATCAAGTTAACACCAACTTAGACATTGCTCAATTTTAATTTCACATCAAAATTAACTTGAAAAGACAAACTGCTCTGTGAGTGAATGAATCATGCTTGTTACTGTGTTATTTCATTAGATATTTAAATGTTTAAAAACACATGGACTTTATACGTTTTATTAATGTTGATTATTGACCTTAATATATATATGACATATTACAGTATCGGATGCAAGTTGATAGTGTGTGGTAAAAGAAATCCCATTTAATCCAGAAACTGTGCAAACTTCAAATGGAACATGAAATGAGACTAAATGATATTATTGCTTTCTTATTTTAGTGTTCCACCATAAGTCACAGATTGAAGATAACAATGAGACATAGTAGCAAATCCACATCACACATTTTTTCTGTGATATAAATACTGTTGTAATTGGTGTGAATGGTAAGTGTTCAATAGCGTGGGTGTGTTTCCTCTAACAGCTCTTTGTGTGCCACAGCAGTGCAGCTCTATTGCAGCTGTATTTACTGTACTCCATTTACATCAACACACAAACCTACTGAAATTCCTTTTGCGTTTTATTCAGTTGTATACATGCCAGTGCAGGGCATTCAGATGAAAGACAGCTAACTGTAAAAAATAATAGGAATTCAGGAATTTAATTTAGGAAATAAAGCCTTAGCATGGCGCCCCCGAGGCACCATGCACCATGCAAAGGGTTGCTCGCTCCACTTGTGAATACCGTCTTTTCTTTCTTTTTTGTTTGTTTCTCATTTACACTACAATTCACAAATGTTATGCAATTCTAACATACGACAGACAGAGATTACTGGACATCGCCAATTTTGAATTTACAAGTTTTATACCCCCGGAGTTACAACTCAGCACCTGCTCGCACAGCCACCGCCACAACACCCAGGAAGGTCCTGAAGCACTGACATCAAGTGAGGTGGCTGACCCAAGGATAGCGCTCCAGAAACTGTGACACAAGCGAGGCAAGAGGGGAGGGCTACATGCTAGGCTAAAAGCTTGCGCTAGCCGACGAGACAGAGTACAAAGCTGCAATGTACGGATTGAGAAAAGCCATTACAGCGGCCAAGAAACAGTATAGAGAGAAGCTGGATAGATTTTACTCTGCTGCTGATGCCGGGCGGATGTGGCAAGGGCTGCAGCACATCACAGATTACAGGACCATCACGAGCACTACTAGTCCCTCAGACAGTTTACCGAATGACCTCAACATTTTCTATGCCCGCTTTGAGACCTCCAGTGACAACACAGAGAGGCGCACACACACACACTGGGTTCACCCAACCTCCCTGCCCCCTACTGTATCATCAGCTGCAGTACACAAAGCACTGAGGAGGATCAACCCCCGCAAGGCAGTAGGACCAGACAACATTCCTGGGAGGCCCCTCAGAGCCCTCAGAGCTGCTACAGAGCTAGCTGAGGTCCTCACTTCCATTTTTAACCTCTCTCTCAGTCAAAGCACCGTACCCACCTGTTTAAGACCACATCCATCGTCTCCCTTCCCAAGAAGAGCCCCCTGACCTGCCTGAACGACTACAGACCAGTAGCACTCACTCCAATCATAATGATTGAATGCTGGCCCACATTCAGAACAGCACACCGGACACATTGGACCCCCTGCAGTACGCATACCAGCTCAACTGGTCTACCTCAGATGCCATTGCTGCTGCCCTCCATATTTCCCTCTCTCATCTGGAAGATTAGGACACCTACATCAGGATGCTCTTTATCGACTAAAGCTCCGCCTTCAACACCGTCATTCCACACAAACTCACTTAAAAAATAAGAAATAAGACCTCGGCCACCATCACAATAAACATTGGCACTCCACAGGGGTGTGTTCTCAGTCCCATCCTCTACAGCCTGGTCACACATGACTGTGTCGCCACCCACAAGGACAACACCATCCTGAAATTCGCTGATGACACTTTAGTGTTAGGACGTATTACAGGAGGGGATGAAGCAGCCTACAGGACAGAGGTAGCCAGTCTTGTGACATGGTGTGAGGAAAACAACCTCACCCTCAACACGGACAGGACAAAGAGAGATGATCGTGGACATGAGGAAAGGAAGAAAAACTCACCATACACTTTTTATCTAGGAGCTTGAAGTGGAGAGGGTGAGCAGCTTCAAATGCTTAGGGGTTCACATAAGCGAAGACCTCACTTGGACATTTAACACTTCCCAACTGGTCAAGAAGGCTCAACAGCGGCTGTACTTTCTGGGGGAGTTGAGGAAGATCCTCAACAACCTCAACAACTTCTACAGCTGTGTTGTCGAGAGCATCTTGACTAACTGTATCACCATGTGGTACGGCAGCACTACTGTGAGGGATCGCAAACAACTGCAGAGAGTGGTAAAGACTGCTAAGAGGATCACCAGGATTCCACTGCCCTCTCTGCAGACAATCTACCAGCACAGAACCCACAGGAGAGCTGCCTCCATCCTTAAGGACCCCACCCACCCACAACATGGACTGTTCACACTCTTACCCTTAGGACGGAGGTACAGGAGTGTGAAATGCAGGACCACAAGATTAAGGGACTCTCTTTCTTTCCCTCAGCCATAAGACTTTTAAACAGGTAGCTGAAAATAACTGATTTCACTACTGCTGGACTGTTTCCCATCATTACTATATATATGCATCTAAATTGCACACTTGTAATAGAACTGCTGCTATCTTCATATTCAATTTGCACATGACTGTTCCGCACATTGCACATCCAGATGTCCTTTGCCCATCAAGTCAAACTGCTGCTACTCATCTATTAAATTTGCACATGACTGTTCTCTATTGCACATAAAAATGTTCTTTGCACATGTCAGTAGTCCATATTTCTATATTTCTATATTTTAGAGTTTATTTATTTTTATGTGTTCCTTATTTTATATTTTTATTTTATATTTTTCTACTTTTTCTACTTAGTTTTGTATAATTGTCCTGGCATTCACTGTGGACAGCAAAGTATTAATTTCATTGTACAGGAAAACCTGTTTCCACACTCTGCATATGACAATAAATGCTTTGAATCTTGAATTACACATTGTGCCATAATGTTACCTTTGACCATGCAAGTTTTCCATTTTACAAGCTAGTTAATAAACAGAATTAAAATGTTTTGGCTGATTTTTTGGCATTAAAATGTGCTTCATGAGGTATGGTCTGAATTAATTGTGTTTTAAAGTTACAAAAACATTGTTGTATTACAGAATAAACCTAAACATACCGGGTTTCAATTGAAGTGATGGTCAGAAAAGATCAAATCAGCTCCTGAAGGCAAGATTTGCATATGCTGAGTATTAAAATGTGTTCTGCATTTATATGTTTATCAATAAGTCAGTGTTTATTAGTCTAGAACATCGCTTTGTTTTATCATCTTTTGACCTTTGACTCCTGTGCCTGAGCCAGTTTAATAGCTAGCAAATTCCTATTCCCTACATCATAATTTTGTTGCGCTGCAGAAAGCTTACGGGAGTAAAAGGCGCATGGAAACATCTTGGGAGGAGAGCCATGTCTTTGAGATAGTATGGCTCCCACCCCATGATTGGAAGCATCTACCTCCACGATGAAGGGTAGATTGGGATTTGGGTGACATAGGATGGGAGCTGAGGTAAAACCGGATTTTAATTCTGAAAATGCAGAAATTACGTATGAATCTCCGATAGAAGTTTGCAAAACCCATAAAATGTTGAAGCTCCTACGGTTTTAGAAGCTGGCCATTCGGTGACTGCCCGAACCTTGTTATCATCCATGGCTACTCCTTCTTGACTGATGACATAACCTAAGAATGAGGTACTGGTCTGATGAAACTCACACTTCTCTCCTTTACATATAAGTTGTTTGCAATCAATCGTTGTAGGACTAAACGTACATGTTTCTTGTGATCCTCTTAAGTTCTCAGAGTAGATTAGAATATCATCAATATAGACAATGGCCCATTTCTCAAGCATATCTCGGAAAGTGTCATTCATAAATGACTGGAAGACTGACGGACTATTTGCTAATCCAAATGGCATGACTAAATACTCATAATGTCCGGATGTTGTAGAGAATCCGGTCTTCCACTCATCCCCTTCGCGCATACGAATCAGGTTGTAAGCATTTCTAAGATCAAGTTTGGTAAAGTATTTTGCTTTCCTAAGTTGTTCTAGTGCGAAGGGAATGAGTGGGAGCGGATACTGAAATTTTATAGTTACATCATTTAGGTTGTGATAATCGATACAGGGTCTTAATCCTCCGTCTTTCTTCTTTACGAAGAAGAAACCTGCAGATATAGGGGAGTTAGACGGCCGTATGAACCCTTTTGCTAATTCCTCCTCAATGTACTGGTGCATAGCTGTGGACTCAGGTTCAGATAATGGGAATATTCTTCCTTTGGCGGGTAATTTCTCAAATTTGAGGTCGATAGCGCAGTCGGTGGAGCGATGAGGAGGTAATTGAGATGCCTTAACTTTGCTAAACACAACAGCTAAATCAGAATACTCCGGAGGAACATTATTCTCTGTATCTGGTATTTCTGTATTCTGAGGAGCAGATAAAGACAGCGGACAAATCTTTTCCAAGCATTGCGTGTGACAGTTTATACCCCAGCGAAGGATTTGGCCTTCGTTCCAGGATATAAACAGTTTGTGACGTCGCAACCAGGGCAGACCCAGAACTATTGTGTGGTTAGGATGATATAGCATATAACTGAATATTTTCCCAGTGGTCGCCCGTCTAACGCATCCACCTCTAAAGGAGAGGAACAGGGAGTTAGAGGCATGTCGTTATTCTCAGCAAATTCTAGGGATACAAAATTGGCTGTGGCTCCAGAATCAATAAGAGCGGAAGTAAATATAGTTTTCTCAGAATACATGAGGGTTATGGGTAACTGAATTACATTGCTAACTGGAGTAATAGTAGATGCTAAACTCACCATTCTTTGCTTGGGCTTGGGTCGGACTGGACATGTTACTCTCAGATGCCCTGATTGACCGCAGTACAAACACAGACCCTGACGATAACGATGTTCTCGTTCCTCAGAGGTCAGGCGAGTATAATTCAGTTGCATAGGTTCGGGGGTTGCTGTGTGTTTCACCCTGACCGGGACATGACTACGACGAGATCTACGAGAGTTAATAAGATTATCAATTTTAATTGAGAGATCAATGTACTCACTCAGTGACTTCCCTTCATCACGACAGGCGAGTTCATATTGTAATTCAGGCTTCAGGCCTTTGCGGTATAAAAGTAGTAGCGTGTCCTCAACCCAGGTGGTTTGAGCAGGAGGGGTACGGAAGGTCAAGGCATACTCCGCTGCTGGTAAATCTCCCTGGGTTAGTGTCAGTAATCGTTCACCTGGACTGCTCCCCTCCGCGGGGTGTTCAAACTTCCCTGAATTGCTGTCTGAATAAGTCGAAAGTGGGGAAGCCAGATCCATCTGTTCTCCAGACAGCTGTGGCCCATCTCAATGCTTTGCCCATCAAAAGTGAGCAAACAAATGCCACGCGACTGCTCTCAGTAAAGAGCGGGTTTCTGTGAGAGGAAGAGTGAACATTGTAAAAGGAACCCCTTACACTGTGCCGGTTTACCGTCAAATTTCTCTGGAAATTTGAGTCTCGGGTTAACAGGAGTAACTGGGGTGGTCACCGGTGTAGAATGCGCTGTAGGGGTGGCTGCCATAGTTTGCGGAGGGTAATTACAAGTTCTCTGTAACACTCGTACTAGCTCCTCAATCAAACTCGTTAACCGAGCAAGCTGGTGATGGTGTTGAGCGAGCTGAACGGATTAAGCATTTACCTTAGCAGATAACTGTTGAACGGCTGCTGGATCATGTGATGGTGATGTCTTCTGTAACGGTGACACAGAGACATGAGGATCCATCTGCAGCGTCTTTAATCTCGGTTCAAATAGGCAGAGAGTGTAAATCAGCAGCAGACAGGAATGTAATAGACAAGACAAACTCTGAGTTGATAATCCAGGCAAGGGTCGAGGCAGGCGGCAGACAATCATAAACATTAAACAGACAAAGTCCAAGACAGGCAGCAAACAATCATAAACCGTAATCCAATGCAGGGTCGTAGGCAGGTGGCAAACAATCAGTAATCCAATAGACAGTCCAAATACAACCAGGTGAAACAACAGGGAAAGAACGCTCTGAAATGTACGCATGGAGGCAATACAAGACAACGCAAAGAGAACATTGATCCACTAATTAAATAGTCTGCTAATGCAGGCCATGTGACAAACAGGAAATGATATGTGGGACCATGTGACAAACAGGAAGTGTAATGAGTCTATGGGAATTGTAGTCTGAAAGAGCCTTCGGGCGAAGGCTCCCTCTGGCGCTGCGGAGGAATTGATGCGGGAGCCTCCTCCGTAACACGCACGCCCTGATTTTGCCAAGTGGTTGTTGTCCTGAGACAAATCCTGAAAATCTAAAAACGAATACGCGTTTTATGATCATCGGATGTAGCAGCACGCAACTGTAAACGAATAAGGAGGTTTGAAAACGATGGTCTTACCTTGTAACCGCGCTTGACAAACGGGTTTGCCGTTGCTGATTTTTTTTAAACTTTGGAGCAATCGGCAGCCAGCAGCAGCACGGCGCGCCGCGATGACATCGTAAACGTTGATTGGCCCGTGCGGTTGTTGTCCCAGGGACATCATCACAGATGTTGGTCTCAGGACAACAACCACTTGGAAAAATCAGGATGAGCTCCGTAACACAGTGAGACCCTTCTACAGGAGTCAAATACACTGAGTTTTCAGTAAAACATCAACATTGAATACTTAATCAAGTACTATCAGCTCCTCAGAATGCACCAGGGGGCACTCCTGTCCATAACAATTCAATAAAAGCATGCTCTATTGATTAAGGTTGCTTTGGGTAAAAAATGTTTTTGGACAATAGTAATCCTTAAAACTTATAACTGTTGCCTCTGTATCTCCATCTCTGTCCGAAACATAAAATTGCAAGTTATTTTCTAAATGTAGATGACAAGTTTAAAATCTAAACAACTGCTGTAAGAACAAGCTGCAAGTGCTCCATCCTTCCAGCACTTTCCAACATCTTTCTGTTTACAGACGTGACATAACCCCAAGTCAAACTGACATATACAAGTACTATATTATATATCGCCTTGGTTTGAATTCTTGACAGCAAACACACATCTGTTTCAGGCTGTTCACTTCAAAAACTGGATATATACCATAATTATAATCTAATTATATGATGGCAGACACTTTTTTTAAAGCAACCTTCAGACTATACTATGGACTACAATATATATAATTATATATATGCATTCCCTGGGAGTTGAACCCATGAAGTTTCAAATGCTGTGCTCTACCAGTTGAGCTACAAAATTCATGTTCTATAGGTTGCTTGCAAAACTCGTAGGGTCTAACTGATAAAACAACAGAGGCAAACTTTGACCCCACAGCACCTTCCCATGTGTCTTTCCAGGAGCTATGCAGGTCAGCAGTTTGGTGTATGTTTGGTTAACAATGGCAGACTGCTCATTTCTTTCTGATCAAATCATCTTTACATACACCATTTTTATGCAGGTTCAGTTTTGGAAATTCACTTTGCTGCTATACGGTAGAATTTTATTGTGTTGTGATATAACTGTAAATGGGTGGATTGCACAGGTTTGGTGTGCACCCAAACACATGACTGCTATGTCTATCTGGATGTTGGTCAGCCATTGTGTTAACAAGACACTGAGCCTCATATAAATTCAGGAGGCCATATCACAGGTTGAATCATTTTAAATTAAATTGCGCTGAGCATGTGAGTAAACATGTACCTGAAGCAAGCAGACCGGTCATTGAGTATACAGAGGACATGAGTGTGCAGTTTTCAAAGCAGTTGAGCCTCCCCACATAATCCCACATTAAATGATTGAAGTAAAGAAAAAACTAAATTGAAATCACTTAGTCTTCTTATATATTCTTTGTGTTCAACAAACAACATTTCCACTCCTCAGTGAACACACCATTAATCTATAGCAGACATTAACATTTGCCCTACAGCTTAGTCGCCAACACAATACTGCAGTTCAGAAAGCTTCACACAGGACTTCCTGAGATTTGTCTATAAAAATCCACCATCATTATTCACAGTTGTGCAATAAGAGCATGCAATTGTAAACACAGCTGATTGGGTGTACACTAAATGTGTTAAAACTGTTATTTAGCTCATTAGCCCAGATTGGCTGCAGTGAGATGAGGTACAAAATACACACACATGTGAATCTTTAATTAGCACTGAACCTGCAGCTGAAAGACCCCCAACCCCCAGCCATCCACAAGAGGGTCTTTCAGAAAACCCCAGCCCCTGCAAAATAAGTGCTTTCTCAGTCAATATCGCATTTAACGCATGCTAAATCAATATCCTAGTTCTAAAAATGCACTACAACCTAATGTGAATGGTGAAGCCATTAGATGTTATTGTCTCATTCTACATTTAGAATGAAACAAAAATAATTCATAAAAATCTAGTTCAGTTTTCCATTTTGCTATCTGATTTGCCATACACACGCACTGAATATTAATGAGGATCTTTAAAAGCATGTCAAAGATGTGAGTACTGATTGCAGGATTCTTCATGTTTTGAAAACTTATTAGTGCTACCCTACAAACATGCCAATCAGACAACAATAAGTGCAGTCTGTCAGTGAAAGAAACCCCAACACAAACCAAGAAAGACTGTCCCTCACTGTGGATTCTATTAATCCTTTCTGAGGTTAAACATGTAAACTAATAGGTAGCTTGCATCTTACCTGTTTCTGAAGAAGTGTTTGTATGCATCAGCTGGTTTCAAGCTAACCAGTCATGCCCTTCTATTTGGGCAGCTCGAGTACTTGCTGGCAGTTTCACAGGTGGGGGTTCACAGAGAGCTCTGAGTGAACCGTCCGCATAAGCTTTGCGGTTTGCACGTTTACCAGGTCATTACAGCTGGCCCTGGTGTGTTCTTGAGCAGACAGGGGGATGGGCGGCGTTGGAACCTTTTACATGTCCAGCGGATCCCCGCAGTGTGCGCTTACTCTTAACTGCTGCACCAAACTTTCCTTTGTATTCTCCACCGTGCTGGGTTTGCGTGCATTTCCCTTCCTTTTGTGAGATCTGATGAGTGTGGCTGTGATGCAGAGAGGGATAGAGCGCAGATGCAGGAGAGAGAGAGCAAGAGCAACAGAGGGAGAGGGTGGGAGGGTGCAGAAGAGAGACGCTTCATTTATTGGCATAAAGCAGGAGAGGGGAGAAGAGGAGGGTCTTTGGGGATATTAAATGTCAGTCTTGTCCACATGTGGCAGTGTGCGAGTTTGTATTTCAAGAGAAGCTCTGTGGACATATGTGATTGTGGGTAATGTTGCTTCGATGTCACTGTATGCTGGGCTTCCCTGCTTGTCCTTGTGCTGTGACACTGTTTGTACTAACATAACTTGTATAGTCGCCAATACTGAAAAATCAATCACCCACATACAGGGAATACACTGAAGCTGTCTGCATCTCCCCAGATGATAATTTACATGGGATAGATGCAAAGGATCCTGCCTGCTGTTCTTTAAATTCTCCAACGAGAGGAGTCATTTCACAAAAATAAAAATCCCAGGTTGTTAATCAAACAGTCTGCAAGGTCTGCAGCATTAAAAAAACCCAGGTCAGCCAGGATAGTTGAGTAATGATACTCTGTTAGTGAGGTGAACTGCTGTTGACCATTTGAAATCGATATTACTTATAATGTAATTATAATGTAATTATAATTACTTATACTGTAACATTTAGCATTTTCAATGGGAGAAAGGCAGGATGGGATGTTTTTATCTACACAAAATTGATTTGATCATAAAAGCATGCAGAATGTTTTGCAGTATATTGTGGTGAGCTACTCCACCACAGACTGAAACACAAACAGAATCCACTTTTGAGGAACATCATGTTGAATGTCAATGGTAATGTTTCTTTTTAAAAATAAGCTGGAAAGTCATTCCCAAAGTGGAGTAAGTTACATTTAGATTTTTATAATGTGCACAGATGAATCATTGACAATAAAGCAAGGCATGTATACTAAGGAGGTAAACAGGGTTTTGTGTTGGCTTCAAACTTACAAGTAAACTGAGTAAACCAAGGGTGTAAGTTTGAAGACTTATGAGAGTGTGTACAGAGGAGATGAGATCATGAGGGGCAAACGCAAAACCAGAGGAATTTACAGAAAGCATGTGGCAGCATACCAAACAGCTTGCCCAACTCTCCCTGTGAATGAAAACTTTCCCCTGTCAGTTAGCCCCTCAGATTGGGCAGAGTTGTTGCCAGTGCAATACCTCTAGAGCAATTCAGATTTTCACAGGCTAATGGTGTACACATATCTATGTTTATAAAATTGGCAGAAATATGAGGAATTGAAGGTTCTGCATGAGCTGTTTAATTTTGATTTTCAGACTTAACTGATGATGGCTGTTTCTCTTTAAAGTCATATGTACTCTTTTTGTACTGTACATAAGTCGTGTATGGTTGTGAAACATAATTTTCTTTCCAAGGACAATATTGTTCACCAATTTATTTTTTATTTCATTTTCAACTACTACTGACAAATAGAATTGTGCATTGGGTGAAGCAGCACGCAGGACATGAGTGTTTGTGTTCAGGTTAAAAGTTCTGTAAGCTTTAAATCAATGGGGTCAAATCCAAGACAGAGTCTCAGGGAAATATTCAATGAGTGAGGCCATATTAATAAAAAAGAATAGTTTATACACCCAAGTATAAATAGACCTGCAAGGTGAATAAGCAAGACCATAACCAGAATTATAATTAATTGAAGATGTGAACGATTACGTGAGAGAAAACAACAGGAGTTCTTGTAACTATGAGTTATTAGAGCTGCTAATATAATTTATTTGTTTTAGTGGATGCCAGTTCACAATATCAATTTGTTTTAAAGAAACAAAATGTTATCTCACAAAACCTAACAACATTATCTTGCAGCAACATTGTTTATTTTCAAATTCAGATAGAGCTACAATCATAACAATACAAAATTTAATTGCCTGGGTTTGAATTAATAGAAATTAAATGTTTAGTGCACTTTTCAGACCTTTATTAGACCTTAGTCTTAAAATAGAGCTGCTGCACTTTAATGGCATTACTAGTTACCTCAAAGAACTGTGTAAAGGAGATATGGAGTTAAATCAGAACCACTGGTTATAAACAGGCTGTTCACCAGCTGTTAATAAGGGGATTAGGGGACAGTGCTAATGAGTGGAATCTGCTCGTCAGCAGATGTGACTCAAGCCCCAGCCTATTTCAACATGCTACCTGAGAGACTTTTATTTCGCTTGTCGTCTGAAGTTCCCACCACTGTTCATTTTCACACTTTTGTGGAATTGGCCTGCATTTGCCAGTGAGCCAGATCTGGTACATTTCAGAACATTCAACAATATTTCAGTGGGAAGTTGGGAACCTAAACATCTCCAAGAACTGCAGATCAGTTGCTCCCCCTCAACCATCATTAAGGCCTTTAAAAGACTGGTCTTTATTCAGCTCCGGCCCCTGGTTATAGACCATTTGGAACCACAACAGTTTGCATACTAGGTGTGGGTGACTTCCTGACCTGCATACTTCACAGGGTGTCCTCCCATCTGAAGACACCTTCAAAACAGTTTTGACTTTGTGTTGTGATACCACCACAGTTTGTTTGTAACTATGGATACAGATGGTCAATTGCCCAGTGCCTGGGACCTGTGGTAGGGGAATTAGGAATCAAAATACAGATCATTTTTTAGTACAGATCATATTTTTTAGTACATTAAATGCGTATGATAAAAATATGTTAATCTGAACATTTGTTCATATACATTCCTCACTTTCTTCTTCTATGAAGTTCTCTATTTACTATCCAGAATGAAAAATCTTTTTCCAAACATTGTGCTTATCACATTCAACAGAAAACCTGCCAAAATATTCATCTTTGTGCTGGTTAGCTATAATATGGCTTAAATGTCCCTCTTTGGGTGATTAATTCATTGATTGGTTTCCTTACTGACTACATAACCAGCAATACTGGCTCAATCATAGCATTGTGTCAATGGCTTCCTTTCTACTGTCATGGGAATAGTGCTAAAAATAGCCTGCTAATTCCAGACAGTCAAAGCTCACAGATCAGATAGCTATGACATGTAACAGAAATATGAGCATGAACTCTAAAGTCTACAATTTAAAGTCTGAAATCTGAGCTCTAAGATCTACTGTGCAATTCCACAATAACATTGTAAAACGGAATTATATCTCCTGTGCAAACAAGCATATGTCCAGTGCTGTTATCTACATTACATTTACATTTATTTATTTAGCAGACACTTTTATCCAAAGCTACTTACAAGCAATGAAAGCATTAAACATTTTGTCCTAAGAACCAACAGGTTGAGTCTACAAGCTACATTTACAAGTGGATATTGTATTCTGTTACTAGAGAAAGGATGAACAGAAGTTTTTTTTGTAGAAAAGAGTTACAGCATTAGGGATTGGTCAGTTGTCTGCGAAACAGGTGTGTTTTGAGTTATTTTTTGGAGGTTGTGATGGTCTCAGCGGCTTGGATGGAGGCTGGGATTTCATTCCACAACAAAGGAACAGAGTAGGTGAAACTTTTGGAGCGTGATCTGGTACCTCGTTGTGGGGAAACGATTAGACGTTGCTCATTAACTGACCGTAGCTGGCGGAAGGGGACATATATCTGGAGGAGTGACTTGAGGTAGGGGGGAGAGGTTCTGGTGACTGTCCTAAAGGCAAGTGTCAGAGATTTAAATTGGATGCGGGTGGCTACAGGTAGCCAGTGGAGTAAGGTCAGTAGGGGTGTGACATGGGCTCTTTATATGAATATAAAAATAAAAATGGACCACATCTTACCGTATTTTAGGTTTACTGTAAATAACTGTTGTCAGCTATTACAGTCTGTTGTATATTTAACGAAGAGCCTATCACAAGCAGCATGGCTTTTTCCAAGTATAAACTATTTCCAAGTTTATACTGAGAAATGTGTGGTATTTGGGAGGATAAAAAGATGCTCAGACTTTCACAAAAACAGTGTCTCACTCCAGGCACAATAACAGAGTTCTTCTTCCTGCTTCTTTTCTTTTCGGAACAAAAAAAAAACTTTCTGCATTTTTACTATTAAAAAAATATTTACTATGCTGTTTTTTACTACAAATCAGGACATCCTCCGAAAGGATGTTTTGCATTCCTAATCCTTCAACTTCAAATTTCTGTGCACCAATGATCAGGGCTTAATTTAAGGGGGGATGTGGGGGGATGGCAACCCCCATAGGAAAAAAAATCATAGATGAGATCGTTTTAGTATCTCAGAAACATCTCTTAGACAGCAATGGGATTAAATGGAGAGTAAATGGAAACTTTCATCTCAGATAAAAGCTTTTAATCTCAGAAATCTCAGAGTTTCAAACGTCAAAATTATTGAAGATTTCAATAAGATTCAGATCAATTTTTAAAATTCCTCTGTCAAACCACCATCCCCTTAACATGTCAATTAGATTTGAGTATTATTCAAAATGTATCATGCAGATAAATTTAAATGTATGACAATGAACGAACTATAGCCAATCAGAACTCAAAATTATTACAATAATATTACTCAGTTGCATACTTTATTTTCTGAACAAAACTTTGGTACATAACTTATCCCACACAGTTTGTTGTAGATCCATGAATGAGGGGTCAAATCGACTGGCTTATTGTGGAGATGTGTAAAAAATTTTATGGGAAAGGTGTATGGAAAAGTGGGTAAAGAATTCCACAAATTTAACATTGGGCTTAATTTTTTGACTACTGGCAAGAAGTTTTAATTATTACCATGGAAAATGTCCAGCCATGCCCTAGCAACCATTTACAGCACACTAGCAACCAACATAAACTAGCTATATCTCAGCACCAGAACATCACAGAGACATGGGAGTTGGCTCTTTTGATTCAGACATACATCCGTCTATTAGTTTTACCTTGTTAATTGTCTAGCTACACTCCAGATGAAACCAGATACATGTAACACAGTCCAAAGGGGAGGGGGGTTTTAGCTCCGGTGCAGACGAGGGAGGGGATGATTGCAGCGGGACCTCGGGAGGATGACAACTTGGAGAAATACGCGACATCAGTGACCTGCTACATCAGCAAGTGTATTGATGACGTCACTGTCTCCAAGACCATCACCACACGCTCCAACCAGAAATCGTGGATGACTGCAGGGGTGCGTGCGCTATTGAGGACCCGAGACTTGGCTTTCAGAGCAGGTGACAGAGCGGCCCTAAGCAAGGGCCAAACTGTCCAGGGGTATCAGGAAGGCAAAGCGCACACACGCTCAGAAAATCCACAACCATTTCGAGAACCAGCAAAGACACATGGCGCATGTGGCAGGGCATCCAGGCCATCAGTAACTACAGGACAAAATCACCTGCCTGTGACAGTGATGCCTCCCTCCCAGATGCGCTGAATAACTTCTACGCTTGG
>JAZGTI010011881.1:0-16229 GCA_036877585.1 Botia kubotai | reverse complement strand
AAAAAACAGTCTAGTAATTTCTAGGAAGAAGTCTGTCAGTCAGAGAGGGAACGGTTTGTGCTAAAGGTGGCAGAGGAAGAGTAAATATAGATAAGGAAGAAATGTGTTAGTCAACACTCACATGCACAGATCCTTGAGCAGATGGGATAAAAATATCCTAACTGTCTGAGTCTGTCCTGTGCTCTTAAAGCTGCCGTAAAGCTCATTGCCAGCATGTTTAAAACAGATGTGCAGTTCACAGCTTTGGAAGCAGGGCTAAACTACACCATTTCAACATTTTGAATTTGCACATGTAATAACACAACATCATATTGTCCATAAATCCTTTATCCCTTGAGTCTGCTGTAATATCACACACCAGTGCATTGTAAGGCCAGCGTATCACGTGCCCCAGTGCTGACTGTAAGTTAAAGAGAATGGAAAAATTGTTATCAGTTACCATTATACCCTTAACCAAAGTTAATGGGCATTTTGGAGCTAGATCAGGTGAGATCCAGTTGGGAAGGAATAGAAAGATCACAGTGAACTATTTGAAGGGAATAAGAAGAATGTTTAGCAGTAGTGATATAAAGAATCCTTTATCGGGTGAGAGAGGAAAGAGAGATTTCATGCTTGATTCTCCAGTTTCTCATGCCTGTAGTTATGTAAGAGCTGTTAGAGTTTAACCCTTTCTTTGTGCTCCATACAGTACAATAATCCTCACACTAATCCTACAGTACAGTACAGTAATCCTACAGTACAACTGTCTTCAAACATCTGACTTGTTTTTTACAAAATAAACTGCTGCTTTTATTTATACTAAAACTGACAACTTGAGTTTAATTGCTGTAAATCGTGTTCCTATAGCTCAGTTGGTAGAGCTTTGTGTCAGCATTGCAAAGGTTGTGGGTTCAATTTCCAGGGAACACAGGTACTGATAATAATAATAAAAAAATGTATACCTGTAAGTTACTTTAAATGAAAGTGTCTGCCAAATGCATAACATGTAAATGTAAAGGTAAAATCAAAGTGAAGCCGAAGTTTTTACTGAAGACCTTCAGTAAAAACCTTCAGTAAAAAAGTTTATTGCACCAAATTAAATGGATGGAAACATTTTACAGCATGATGAAACCATTTTTGTCAAGTTACCGTAAATAAATACTATATATATTTATATTTACAGGTAAGGTGGATGAGAAATGCACAGAATTGAATGAAAATGAATGTTTAGGCTTTGGGAGAGTTTATAGTTTGCCTTCTGTTTTGGTATGTCTTTAAGATGTTAAAATCAAAAAAAAATTCTGATTTCCAGCTGGGCTTTGCTGACCTCAACTTGGCGGAGTTTGCTGGTTCAGGCTCCACTGTTCGCTGCTGTATACTAGAGGGCTACGACACCAAGAACACTCGGCAAGACAACTCCATACTCAAGGTGTGTATGTGTCTGTATGTATATTTGTGTATAGGCTGGTGTATAGCTTGTGTAAATGGAATATAATTCCTTAACATACATTATGATTAGTGAAACCAGTTACATTTTAATGAAGCTGACCAACATCTCATACTCAGACCTAATAACATGATTTTGTCATCTTAAAGGGCCAGCAGCCTCTTTTCCAGAACCACATTTTTTTTTAAGTTGCATTAATCCCTGCATCTTTTAAATGTATTTAAATAAAGACAGTAGAGCAGAAGTGACTGTTTTTGGAATTATATAGACATTCTGTCCCTGCCACAAACATGGTCATCTGAAATGACCACACTGTGTTGTTGACATGTGAATGGCCAAACCCTCTCGTGAAACCCGTCATGCTGACTGACTCACTAGTCTCTGTCTCATAGAGGTGTCATGAGGAAACTTCTAAAAGAAAACAAAAAACCCATAATGACTATTCATAGATAGTTTGGTTGTTTTGACTCACTTTAATTTAGGCTATGATTCATGTATAGTCTGCTACAAGCAGCTTTTATATCAGAATGATAATGTTCATGGCCCATTGTAATGACAAATGATTATGATATAGTAATCATTTTTATTTATTTATTTATTCCTTTTCAGGTTACTATTGGCATGACTCTTCTGTCTGGAGATCCCTGTTTTAAAATGTAAGTGTGCTTTATATCAGTGTAAGACAGCCTTCTCAAACATCTTCTGTCAGTTAAGTTATCAATCATACAAAATATGTATGTATACAAATGTATACATACCTGTATGTATACATACATACATACATGTATGCATCAATACATGTATGTATACCGGCAAACTCTGCCAAGTTGAGATTAGCAAAGCCCAGCTAAAAATCAGAATAAAATAAAGGTTTATTTAGGAACTCATTTGGGCCTCTTGATTCATGTTTAGTCATACAACATCCTGGTTCTGTTTTAGGCAATAAAGAGTGTAAATAATAAAATGTTTCATTTACCTTATCCTTAGGCCTGTGAGTACAGCTAAGACCATTGCCATTGCTGGGCAGGACCCCTCTCTGCAGCTGGACCGCAAGGGAGAAGGCACTGCTGATCACTCCGTGCCATCACTTGGCAGCACCACCCGCAGGCCAATCAAAAGCAGACCCTCTGTGATCAATGCAGGTATGACCAGTGCTCCCATTTAAAGCTTCCTGTCCATCTCTATAAAGATCCTGATATTCAGAGAGCTAACATAAGTAGAGCACAGAATGGGTGTGCTGTGTTTACCTGAGTATGTTTTTATTTAGGAGGCCCTCAAGAGGGATTGGAGGAAAACCTGTCCAGTCCGGATGAAGTGTTCCACACGGGACACTCTCGAAACTCCAGCTTTGCCAGCCAGCAGAGCAAAATCTCAGGTGGGACTCAGGGCACGATCAAAAGAACACCAGGTACAGATTAGGACTGATTGAAGTTAAAAAATAGACTCAAACTACACATTTAAATGTTATTATTTAACAGACTATTTTTAAAATGACTTGAGGAAAATCACATACAACTGCAAAACAGATATTTTAGTTTTTTTATCTGAGGGAAGTGTATGGATTGTACTTTTATCACTTTGATTTGTGTAATAATGCTTAATTATAAGTATAAAATAATAAGTTTTTGTCAAAAATAGTTATGATGTTGTTTTGTTTGCACAATATGTTGTTTCAAAAGTTCAGTCCAGTTCTCAAAGACTACTGACCACAGTGCTAAGCTGCACTGACTTGTGGGATATGTGTGTCCTCCAGGCTACAGCACAGAGTACTCTCGCTCCTCCAGCCTGACGGATCTCTCTCAGCACCGGCGTAACACCTCCACCAGCAGCAGCAACACATCAGGGGGGACCACCACAGCTGCTGAGAGCCCCGTAGAGCAGGAGAAAGAAGTTGTAAAACCAGAGAGACCCCCGCGTCCCCCCCGCCCCACTCTGCCCCCGAACAGAGCCTCAAGGTGAGGAGACAATGACAGTACTCAATTTACTTCACCGATTTACTAAAAGTTCCGTTCCTGCTGTCAGATTGTCTTGTTATAATAAGAATCGTATATATATTGCCTTATATTAACTATATTGGTGTTTTTAAATGATAATAGATCTGAATTGTTTGTACAGTAACTTAGACACCTTAAAAAGTATATGTATATATTCACCCAGGAGAAAGAAGGACTCTGTGGAGAGCCACCCAACCTGGGTGGATGACACGCGTATCGATGCCGATGATATTGTGGAGAAGATCGTGCAGAGTCAGAACTTCAGTGATGTCAGCAACAATGAAGGTGTGTTAAGAAGTCATCAAGCAGGCTTTTATATATACAGCTCTCATCCCAAACCTCATCTGCCCAGCCTAAAACAACAATACATTCATTTACTGATTACATTTACATTACATTACATTTAGGCATTTAACAAATGCCTTTCTCCAAAGCCTCTTACAAGGTGAGGAAAACAATAAAGCGTATAATAAATGTATCACAGGGAGGCAATAACATAAAAGTAACATGACATAAGCCACTTATTAGCCACCTATGAAGCTCTAAGACTGGTCATTCTGTCACTCTCTCACAGACAGCAATCTAACACTGTTTATCAGTAGAGATGGCACCACAGCCTTGAGCGGCATCCAGCTGGTCAACAGGTAAACTTGTACATTACGCTCTTGTATATCCTGTAGCACTTAAGTTAATATTGCTAATATTAACTTTAATAAGTTAATATAATATTAGAATTAATATAATATTAATATAATATTAGAATTGTTTGAGTAGTTTTCCCATCTTCTACTTTTTGTCTGCTAAAAATGCTTCTTTTTGTTAAATCAAAGCCTGTACAATTTTGATGTAGTGTGCTGTTTAAAAATGCAGGATGCCTTAAAGTTGTTTTTCGTTCTTTGCTTATTTGGGCTGGTAGGTTTCAGTAATACAAAATGTACAGTCCTATATATTAACATATGTACATTATTTTGTTCCTTGGCAGGGTGTCTGCGGGTGTTTTTGAACCAGTGGTGATAGAGAGTCATTAGATCTCTGAAGGAAGGATTGACTCTCTCACTCAGCCACTGTCGTTCTTTTTGCCGTCCTTGAACTTTGCATATTCATATATTACAGTAGTGGTAATACGGTAACAGTAGCACCCTAATCATCCTTTACATATGCAAAAAAGCGTGGGTACTTTTGTAACATTCATAGCTCTATGATTAATTTATAATCGATAATATTTTACACCTGATTTTAAGGATATAAACTACTTGAAATGCCTTAAGAAATAAGGCATCAGGGGACCGTCAGTCTAACACTGTGAAATAGGAGGGCAGTCCAAAAGATTTATTTAAAAAAAGTTAATTGCATATTATTTTCCTGGTATTTCTTGTGATATATTTCACACCCCATTATATGCTAGTCAGGCTACAAACCACTAAAATCCATTTGCCTTTTCATACATTTTAAAAATAATCCAATTTAAAATACTACAGTCAGTATCCAGCCCATGAGCCCAATATCAACCTAAGCATTGATAAATACATTATGCCTGAGGTCATGTACAGTATGGCAGGCCATACAAGGACGTCTAAGGTAAAGAATACTTTTTGGTCATTCCCCTCACAAACCTGTTATCAGTATCCTAACTGTGTGTGTGTCCGAAGTGGTCAGTGGTTTGATTACTTTTGTTCCAGCTGGGCTGGTTAAAAAGTTTATAACTACACTATATTTTTCCCTACAATTCCCGGTTTGTTTCTTTCTCTGTATTTTTTATTTGAATCACTATGCTGCTGGTTTCAGCTGTGAATGTCCATGTGACTACGAGTTCAGACTCTGACAGTTACTGCTGTCTGTTTTAACATTGCTGGCCACACACAGTCCAGTTATTTAGGTGGTATTTTCTTGGAAGACCTTGGTTAGTATCAGAATGGTCCAATTGCAGTGTGATCCTGCGAGAAAAGGGCTAAAAACAAGTTTTTGTAGACTCCTTGTGTACAAATGTTAATAGGGCATAGCTGAAAACTCACATTGTTTGTAGAGTTAGATCAGAGACTGACTCATAGTCACAAGACTGTGTCCCTGGCAACTGCCCCTGTGTTTCTGAACGGCACCTGGTGTGCACTAGGAAACAGTGTACAATATACATGATAGACAATGGAAAGCCCCATACTGTGTTTCTCCGTCATGTTTATTGTGCTGCTTGTTTGTCATCTAATTAGCTAGTTACGATCTTGGAATCGTGGAGATTATTTCTCAGTTGATCTGAGAGCATTTACCAGATTAAAAACTGATATCATGAGCTCTGCGCTCATTTTCGCACACTTTTTGTTTTGTCAGTTGAGAGAAAAGTGCAATGAGGGCCTGTTATTTTGTGCAAGCCCATTTTAATGAATTCTCGTAGGGAAAATACACCTAAAACTTCTCACGTGTCCAGTGGCCTAAAATTGCATTAAGAAGAATCACTGTGCATTAGAGATTTGAGGGAAAGTTAATGATGATTACCCTTAATCTTAGTATGTGGCATGAGACGGCTGCTTTTCTGCAGGATTATGAGAGCAGCTGTTTTAGTGCACCTGGAAATTTAACACTAACTCCTAAAGGGAAAATAAAAAATGTAGTTCTGCGGTAAAATCTATTGTTCTGGATGTTTCTTTTTATGCTAGTATAAAGGGATTATCTGAAGACACTGAACAACGTATCTTAATTGTTTTCATTGTTTGCTCTTTGTATCTCTGTTGTTTATTCTGATTCAAAAAACCTATTAGCAACTTAAACAATAACTCTGTCCTGTCATTTTTGTATTTTCGAACCAGCTGGCTGGTTCATTGGAATTTTTCCAACCTTGTTAAAAAATTCTGTCTAACACTATGATGGCTTGGACAAAAAATACCATATGTGATTCTTGTTCTCTTTCTCTTACAAAAAGTCTTTTGTAATGTTGATGTTTTTATTTTCGGTCATAATTGACTGAAACCTGTGATCTATCTAATATAGAAATACTTGATTTAAGATGCTGTTGCAGGGAGATGATTCGGGTCTATATGCAAAAGTTATATCAAAAGTTGGATGCAAGAGGGATGTCACTTATAGTTATGTGTGCATTTCATTAATATGGAGTTTTTATTAATTAAAAGTGAGAGTTCAGTCCATACACGTTGATTGAAGTTGTAATATCAATTAAAAAAACAAAGTGGAATCTAAAATGAAAAACAATACATTTTATGATTTTATGATGGTTATGGCATGTAATTTCAGATATGATATTCTAAGGACAAACTGCTCCAGAGTATTGAAACCTCAGAATCTCATATTCACTACAACAGCACTTAAATACTAAAAACTAACTAATGTGACTCACACATTCTCCAGAATATTGATTATCACTTCTTTACTATAAGGATAAAGCTATGCACTTGAGTCTTACAGAAAGCCTTTCAAAATACCATCCTTATTAAGTTAACATATTAAGTTAACATTAAGTACAACAACATTAATGAGTCAAATTATTCTCAAGATTTCTTTAAAAATGCATGTATAACCTACATTTATACATGCAATTTACCACTAAAGTATGGAAATAAATTTATTTTTCTGATTGTGACAAATATTTATATTTTAAGATCACACATATTAAGCAATGTGATATTTCTCCAAAGTTTTCTTGGTCTCATGTTGGGTTTGCATGGAGAGATATACTGTACTTTCTAACAATGGACCGGAAATATATTTGTACACTCAAATGTGAATGTTTCTTTAATGTAACTGTCAGGTGATGTTCTCTATGTGTATTATTTTGGGGAAATAAAATTAATGTTGGGTATTATAATACTTGTTTGTTGTGTGACTTATTTAGATAATAAACATCTATAATAACCCTTTATGATAAAGTGTGGCTATCTTGTGTGTATATCCATTGATAACGCACAGAACACGTTTCATTCTACATAAAAGAAGAAAAATGTTTTCTGAAACAGAAAAGCCAGGGATTTGAATGAACTTGATGAATAAACCCACTTGTTACTAATAAAGCTGAAACAGAAATGCACACACACACACACACACAAAAATTGCTAATATTTTGGAAAAAATCAAATAGAACTATGGACCTATGTGACAGCCATTTACAAGCTTCTTGAGGGATTCCTAAGAACAATCGCACCGCTTCTAAACAATAAATTGTCTTTTACTAACCTCGTGTGGTGAAAAATAGTAGTGGTTTTGTGATAACTAAAAACTGCATTACCCAGAAGGGCTTTCGTTTTTAGCCGGAAGTACGCTTTTAGCGTAATCAGGAAATTTCGCTTGGATACGGAAGTGGTACATAATGGTAAGATAAATTACAGAAATGTTTATTGTTGTTTGTATACTAAAGCTGATATCATACCTATTAATATTTTACTCATTTGTAGGTAATTGTGTAGTTTCTAGTTGTTTTATCCTACCGTCTAACTTTCTAACTAAAATTATGAATTTTATACACGAGTTTACACTTCTAGTGATCTCTGAATAGTGTGAAGGTACTTAGACCAAATAAATCATTCAGTAACATCAATGTAATTGTTAGTGATCAATTGTTTTATGTAGCCGTAGTCCAGCAAAACTACTTCATGGTATTATAACAAATAAGATGCCCTGGCTCAGCTATTATGTTATGCACACATAATAAATGAGAAATTAAATGACAAACGAGACTTATTAAACAGTAAATGTGATTCCCTTAGCGTGCATTTATATTGATCATAAGCAAGTTATTTCCTAAACAGATAGTTTAACACACACACACACATATATGTGTGTCTGTGATTATAATGTTAACTAATCCACAAACAAATGTGTTTTCAGGCAACTGGGGCAGATCAAGCTGTTGGCTTTGGACTTGTTGGATTTAGTCTGTTGCTGTTCACATATTACACAGTTTGGGTCATAGTTTTAGTAAGTGTTTTCAGTGTGTTTCAGCATTTACAGTTACTCTCCTTTGCAGTTTTTCCCATTTCTCAGACACATGACACATTTTGAAGAAGTCTAAAACAAGTTTCACAAAAATATAACTCAAAACCACAACGTCTTCACCTATTTGGAGAATATTTTCCTCTTCATGCAGTTTCCTGCTACAATATCTACTTGCCTCCTTCTGTAGTGAAGGACAAGATGAACTGCACTAGCACAACTTATTACAAACAAGTAAAGTCTTAATCAATGTATGCATCATTCCACAAAGGGATGTAGTGTCATGTGTTTGTTTACCATTTTACGGTTTTCCAATATTGAGACACATTAGCTTAACTCACAACTGTAGACTGAGACCCCCTAGTTAACGTTCGCTTTTCTGCTCTGCTATAGCATTTATATGAAAAGTAACTTTGTCCCACTGAAGAAATATTCAAAGCAACTGAACATTGATACAAACCCTTTTGTTCATATTCCAGCCATTTGTAGACAGTGATCATGTGATCCACAGTTACTTTCTTCCTCGAGAATATTCAGTCATACTTCCTGGAGTTGCAGCGCTAATTCTCTTACTTTTTGTTGGTGAGTAAAGCAAACAAGATGGATTGCAAATGATTTGGTCGACATAGTGTTATGCATTTGTCTGTATTTTAAAAATGGCCAAAAATGAAGATTACATAAACTAAACATAACATAAATGATACAGTGGTATTGTTGTACAGCAATGAGTTTCTAACTGTCTACTGTATTAACTAATTTTTACCATAATTTTCTCAGGCACCTTCATAGGGGTTGTAACATGGAAGAATCGAAAACCCAAGAAAGTTGATTAAGACTCTTCTATTGATTGGGTCAAAAGGACAAATGGTGTTGCTTTCACTTGTTTACCACCTGTACACAGCCATAAAAGATGGTTTACACATGTTCAGAGGGCTGATGAGAAAAACTACCAATTACATGCCACCCAAAGCAGTACTGTACATGTAGTTACACAGTAGTTTGCTTGAGCATTGCACATCCAGTGGCTACAGTACAAATATGACTTAATCTCTGGTGAATTCTTTCCATGAAGAAAAAGTTAATAATAAGATCTATATTTCAGCATCTACAACATAGAGAAGACTTTTGGACTTTGTATCTGGATGACTGCTTAATAGGATATGATGTGGTTTTGTTTGTTTATCATGCTTTAAGTTCAAGAACCATTGAAACCACCATTTAGTTTGATGTGTTGTTGTAAATAGACTTTAGTAGATTGCTTTTAAATTCAGGACATTTGCAACACAATCCCATATATCAAAAACCAGAAAATATGCAGAAATATAACATTTTATAACATTAATGTTGTTATGTCTAAATGATTGTTTTTATTTCATGTATTTCATATCTACAGTGTGTTTTCTTCATCTCATATGACAAGTATTGTTTGGATGGATGAATGATGGATGGATAGATAGATGTATGTAACAATATTTCAGTAATAAATGCATATATCACACTCTTTAAAATAAAGATGTTTAAAAGGGTTCTTCGCAGAGATGCTGTAGAAGAACCGTTTTTGTTTTCCCAAAGAACCTTTCAGTCAACGGTTTTTAGGAGAACCATTTCTCTCATAGATTTTGTAGGCTGTATTAAAGGCTGTAATAAAATCATATTTGCGATTATAAACAACTATATTTTGGGCTATGCGCATGTTGTCTCGTTGATGAAGTCGTAAGTGCAGGGCTCGGTGTTTGCAGTGTGGGATGGGCCGCTGCAGTCGCGGTCACTCTGGTGAGCGGGATTGATCGAGCGCACACTCATCCTCTCAGTCAACAAATAATGTAACACGAGGACAGAAAAAATGCGCTGATCTCTCCATCCACGACCTACCGGGACGAGGACATGTATTAGCGGACACATAATGAGTCAAACTGAGGTATGTACGCATTCGTTTTTTTAAAAGACAAACGATTGATTCTTTGATTTATTTTTCAATTCAAGGTAAACTCACGATTAATGACAGTTTAGGTTTAAGCGACTAGTCCGCGTTCACCCTGTTTTAATCTATCGTTTTGTTAGTGTGCATTAAATATTGGTCTCGCCAGAGTTAAGATAATAAAATCTACCTTATTTTGAACTTCGGCTACTATCTTCTATCTTAAATCAGATTTTTACGTCCTATGACAGATGTGTAGCCTATTTATTTAAGCCGTAGGCTGCAATCTCTGAAATGAGATTAAAAAAAGATGGAAAATTAAATTTCTTTTAGGCAAAGCAGCTGATTAACGTAGCTGCACACAAACACATAAACTTCTATCTGATTAAATCTCTGAAACTCAGTATAGCGTGGTCAAAAACCCATTTAGGCACATGACAGCTGGAAGAAGAATAAAACCAAATGAGCTTTGGCTGACCTATTAAAATGAGCCAAAAGTAACTGCTATGGTTTGCTGCTACGGTTTATGTGCAAACAGCAGATTTGTGGATTAAAGAAGCAATGCATTTATTGTAGCTGATGGTATGCCAGATTTGTACTGTGGTCTTCTGCAGGTGTTCTCCCAATGCTAGTAAGTAATTTAAACTAACTAATCATTTCCCTTTTTAAGTAGCTACACATAAGAGCTCTGAGACACTTGAAGAGAAATTGATTTTGCTTCCTCTTGTTCTGTTGTCATAGAGACAGTCACAAACCTGTTTAAGATCTCCTGTTGCAGTTCACATGCGCTTAATGTGGTGACTACAACAATGACGTAGTGATAACAATTTCCTTTGTCGTTGTAACATCATGAATATTTATTTCTCACTTTGTATGGCTAATGTATCAGTAACATTTTAATTACTTTAAGACCACGACTATTATGGTTTAATGGTAGAGAATACAAACTAGTATTCATGTCGTTTTTAATCAGGATTTTGTGTGTGTGTGTGTATATATATATATATACACACACATATATATGTGTATATGTGTGTACTATATGTACCTTATGCATATGGTACATATGTATATATTGTGAGTGTAGTTACTTGTAAGGGTAATTAATTGCATGTATATCATATGTTATAGTTGGAGATGTCAGGGCCGAGTGTGAATAGACACAGTCGCACCGTGAAGAGAAGGCGATGGGGGGGTTTGAGGCAGCAGTGGAAACTGCTGGGTCTCTTTGAGATTGACCAGCAACATGAATTCTACAGCCTTACCTGTATGATGAAAGAAGGGCTGTCTGCTGCTGTTCAGAACACCATTGACAACCCCATACCTGTGAGTATACACCTGTGTATGAACTTACACCTCAGTCAGTCCCTGTTGAATATCACTCCTTCCATCTTCAGCAAATGATTACACAGGGAAAACCTGTATTTAAAACCTATTTTCTAAGATACAGTCACTTAGAGGAATGTTATTATAGAATAGATAATGACCATAACAGGTTTGATTTTCTCAACAACCTCTTAAAAACTGTATAAAAGTTCAATTGTTTTAGATTTTCCACCGCTATTTTTATCTTTAATAATTTTACACCTCCATTATAAGTTTATGCTACAGCACGAATCTTTCAGTAATGCTGTAGTGCCCATAAAATACACACATTAGCTCTAAGGCATACAAGTAAATAAACAGGCTTGAGCTCAGAATAAAGTCCAGTTCAGTGTCGATGTGGATATTGAAACAAACTGTGAGAAGGACAAAAGCTTTGTGATGATCAAAGAACTCCAAGGAGACAGACACGCTCCATTTATCATTAATTAGTATAAGCACTCGCTCCATAGAGAGGACCGTATTTAGTATGATCTTTCCATGGAGACTGTGTGTTTGTGGTTCTGAAGAGGCATCCTACTGCTTTGTTTTAAGTCCATTAGAGCTGTTTCTACCCTGGTAATTTGCTCTAGAGAAACAAAGTAGGGGCGTGGAAGAATAACCGAGTGTTTTTGGTAACAATCGCTATTGTATTGCACGCATTGGGGAGGAGAGACAGAGAATTTAAACAATGCCCTAGTCCTCACAGTGCAGGGTAGTGCCATGAGAGGGCGGAGAATGTAGCCAGCTAAATGACATGAATATAACAATCGATAACTAAATATACAAAATCTACTGTGTCAAAGGATGACACTTAATTAATTTGCCTAAATATTATAATGTTTAAATAAAAATGGTTTCCTTACTGTTTAAATTATAATATTACTATTTTATATGTAAATGCGATATTATTGTTAATGTTCAAAGAAAAATGATTATAGGCCTGAAGTTACAATATAAATTGTGAATATTGAGTAAATATTGACAGAATGTTTAGCCTCTGGTGGACTAATTCTTTAATGAAATCTTTTAAATAACAGAATACAGATAGACTAGCGTAGCTTCTGGTCACTATTTTTGAGAGCCACACAAACACAGTATTCCCTTATTAGCAGCTATTCAAAGCTATATTGTGGTGTAGTTGCACACATGCTTGTTGACAAACGCACACACACACAGTTGATGTTGGAGACCCCTGATGCCATTGAATTCAGCCTGCTTATACAGCAGTATCACTCATGAATGTGGTGCCTGTTGTCTGGGGCTCAAAGCACATTTTACACACTCTCACACACACATACGCAACAAACAGAAAAACACTGTATTTAATCATTACTACATCACTTATTGTTATTAATCATATATTGTGTAATTTGTTTTTAAGGATGAGCTATCTGAAAGTGACTACAACCTTGAGGTTACACAAATCCATAAGGTAAGTTAAAGCATGCACTGCTCACTGGATTTCAACATTTTTGTTGCATTGCTCAAAATGGTTCATAATGACAACCATTGAGCATGTGCTCGTTGTGGCACATTTTGCTTGAAAAACATAAAACTGCAATGAGATGGTGTTTCTGTTATAATAGGTGTGTGGAGAGCAAGCATAGTAAATAAAATGCTAAATTGAATTTACTAACTCCAACTAGCCTTTTAAGTATGAACAATTAGCAAAATGAACAGGCTTATCAGGTTTCAAAAGAAGGGCACGCTTTCCATAATTTTTGTTGTTGAAATCAAAGGGTTCCAATTTAAAATGTGTTCAGGCAAACGCCACAGGACTTTGGCACTTTTGGCACACAATTTTGGCTAGAAAATGCTAGCCAAAATGGATGTTGAAAATAAATTACACAGTGTAATTACACAGGCTATGCTAATACAGCTTCTATTCAAAAGTGGTGTATGCCAACCAGAATTTGTTCCATAAGGTGAGATACTGGCTGCTGAGGGCATTTAAAAACAAAGACATTGTTCTTGTTAAGCCTATGTCATGTTAATAATTGTTTATATTGTCCATCATAATATTTACACATTTTAATGTTTGGTTTTAAGATGTTTTCTTTACTTTTGTAACTTTTGTAACAATGTTTTTTTATTTGTGTCCAAATCTGGGTGCTGAAGCAAAACTACCTAAGAACCACTAATATAGAGTATCACAAAAACCTTAATCCGGAATTTTTACTGTTGTGTTGGTGGCTATGTAAAGGACTTTAGGATGGAGACGTATGCCGGGCCAGTTTTCGCCAGTCTGCGACGCTCTCTGGGAATGACAGAGAAGGAATATCAGCAGTCCCTCTCCTCTGAAGGCAGCTATCTGCAATTCATCAGCAATTCCAAGAGCAAGGCAGACTTCTTTTTGACGTGAGTCTGCATAAATGCTTCGCATGCGAGGAGTAGATGCAGAATGAAGAGAAGACAGTACATAATGAAAAGGAATTTTCCACTAGAAAGAAATGGATGGTGTAGCTTATTGTTTAAAGTTCTGTTCTGGTAACCAAAATGTTGTGGCTTGGGTAGATTGATAAATTGATCTTTGAAAACACTTAATCCCAAAATGCTTCAGGAAATGATCTCCGTAGTAGGTGTAAACATGTTTTTAACACACATTTTCACCTCTTCTCTCCTCTGTTCAGTAATGATAAGCGGTTCTTCCTAAAGACACAGAGTAAAAGAGAAGTCAGATTTCTCTTGGCTAACTTGAGAATCTACATGGAACATCTAGAGAAGTTCCCACACTCTCTGCTTGTCAAATTTTTAGGTGAGAACCACGAGGCTGGTAAATAAGCACAAAATAATCATAAACATCTTTATTCTAGACAAATATTTTGTTATGCACTATTTTTGATATTTTAATGTTTTAGTTTAATGCATGAATATTTACATCAGAGGGTTTAATTTGTCATGTTTTTTCATGGACAGGTGTTCACAGGATCAAAATTCCTCATCAGAAGATGGTAGTTATTCCATAATAGCTTTATTTACCTTACAATATCTTTAAAACTTTCTGTGACTCACAATGTTGTATCTTATTGTCACATGTTATGTTCTGATGTCACATGTTATAAAAGGCTGTCATTTTTATGTGCAGAAGTATTTTATTGTGATGCAAAGTGTCTTTTACCCAGATGACAGAATTACTGCAAGGTAAGACTTCAATGCTGCTTGTTATAAATAGATAACAGTGAAATGTTACTGCAACATCCATTAATAGTCTTGTAAATATTTAATGTTTCACATATCTCCATTAAATGTAGAAAGATATTTGAAAGCACATCACAGGAGCTGTCATTCCAACTTATTGTCATCCAACATAATGTTAACTGTTAATTTTGGCTCCTCAAGGGTAAAAATAATCATCCGCTCCATCTTCAACCAAGAAAAACTTTGCTTCTTTGTTTCCTCCACCTCCCCCTTCATTTACTCCTCCATCTAACCTTACATTCATTCTTTCCCTTTTTTCATTTCATAAGGTATGATATTAAAGGCTGTGAGGTGAGCCGGTGGACAGACCCCGCCCCTGAAGGCAGCCAGATCATTGTTGTTCTGAAGGATCTCAATTTTGAGGGACAGTTCATTAATCTAGGTAAGTTTAGTTTTCTTGTTCTCAAAGTTGGAAGATTTTTCTTCAGTAGCAACACTGTTTATGGCCTGCTTGCTGCATGTCTTAAAACATGCAAACTTGGCTTTTGTCAATAAAGGACAAATTATTTTGGTAAGGGAGCTTTAAGGAGATAGTTCACCCAGAAATTTAACCCTAACCTAACCCTGACGTTTTCCATCATTTACCCTCATGTATGTATGAGTATTTTCTTCTGTAAAACACAAAAGAAGATATTTTGAAGTACTTTGGTAACCAAACAACATTGGCACCCATTTTTGGGATGACACAAGGGTGAGTAAATGATGAAAGAGTTTTCATTTTCATTTTTCAAGAGTTTTCAAAGAAAAGAACTTTCTTTTTAAGAAGTTAAAACAGATAGAAGTTTATTTTTTGAATTCTTAATTTTTGAACTCTCTCTTGAATTCTCAAACTATTTACAGTGTTCATTGTTGTACGTAACAGATCAACAGCGTCTTTGGCTCTTGCGTCAGGTGGAAATTGACACAGCCTTTCTTCAGACACTCAATGTGCTGGACTACAGCTTCCTGCTGGCCCATCAGCCCTTGCACCAGGATGAGCTCAGCCAGAGTCTCTCTTTTGCCGCGCTCATAATGCGCACCAAAAAGTGAGTTTAAATGCAGTAGATCATGCATACAATCATCCACAAACAATCACAGACTTATACACAGTTTTAATGAATGTTTGCTTGTGTGCATTGTGTGAAAACACTCTAAAGTGCAGTGTTACTGTTCCCTAGTCCTTAATACTTTCTGCAGTCTACATTACATTTATATTTACATTTAGGCATTTAGCAGATGCTTTTATCCAAAGCAACTTACAAGGTGAGGAAAAGATAAGAGATAATCATAAGGAGAAAATAACACCAGCTATACACAGTTATTTAAATGCTTGAGAAAGAGTATCAGTCTCATCTTAATATGCTAAGATAACTGTAAGCATTCCATTGGTAAGTTTTGTTTTGTTTAATGTAACTAG